>JAXLNO010006017.1:0-44623 GCA_038087875.1 Malacoraja senta
TAGGTTTTCTCTGTGTGCTCCGGTATCCTCCCATACTCCAAAGACGTACAGGTTTGTAGGTTAAATGGCTTGGTAACATTATAAATTGTCCCTCGTGTGTATAGTATAGCATTAATGTGCGGGGATCGCTGGTCAGCACGAACTCAGTGGGCCGAAAGGCCTGTTCCATGCTGTATCCCCTAAACTAAACTAGTAAGAGAGTAGAAGAACATCAGAAATTACAAGACGTTTGGATAACTGGGTGAGAGGCATGTACTGACTTTCATCAGATGCCAACCAGCATATTACGCAGCACTTTGTGTGAAATTCAAGTTTCCATATCACTACTAATGGCTATCCCTTTACATGGGACCTTAAAGCCGTTCATTCTCCGTGCTTACCACGAGTTTGATTTTTTTAAAACCCAGGAGAGCTCTTGTAATGAACTCGCACCGTGGGACAGGGCTATTATCTTTTGTGGAAATCTTGGAGGGCAATCGGTGCTTCTCACAAAGAGACACGGACAATCACTGCCGAAGAAAATGGTAATTTCTTATCTCCAGGTGCTATTCTGCTCCAACCCAAAATGTCGACTATCTATTTCCCTCCACAGATACTGCCTGGTTTGCTGAGTTCTTCCAGCAGTTTTTTTTTTTTGGTACTTTGCAAGTAGACCTTGTATAACATTAACATCCATTATCTGTAAACATTCCTAGCTTTTACTTCATATATTTTAATGTATTACCAAAGCCAAAGATGACAGGTTTCAAAGTACTTCTTTGTTCCTGTCTCAAAGCTCCTCAATAAATATTGACAGTTATAAATTTTCAAACACCAGGGAGATTATTTTCAACTTAACAGCAGTGATTTTGTTTTGTTTTATGAAGGGAACTTTTATGTAAGATGAAATATTCAGGCTGCTATATCTAATTCTCTGGAAGCTGACGACTAAATTTAGGAAAACTCGCTGCAGTTATTAAGAAATCATAACTTTACTCTGCAAAATGCTCATCCCAGCCCAATAACATTTATCTTATGCAATGAGTGCTCCTTTTTATGCTTTGTCCACCTGCATATCTGATCTACATCACACATTGCTCTAAACCTGGAGTCCCGGAGTTGCACAATACAGAAGCAGGCCCTTCGGCCTACCACAGCTAGGCTGACCATCACACCTGTCTCTACTAATGCCACTTGCCAGCATCAATTTCATATCCCTCAATGCCTTTCTCATTCAGGTACGTGTCTTGATGTCTCTCAAATGTTGCTACTGTTCTTTCCTCTCCCACCTCTTCTAGCTGCGTATCCTAGATACCAATCACTCTGTGTGTGAAAAATTTCCCCCTCAGGTCCACTAAACCTTGTCCCTCTCACTTTAAACATCTGGCCTTTAATTTGAGACACCTCTGCTATGGGGAGCAGACTCTGGCTGTCCACAGTACCCTGTCCTTGCCTCTCATTATTTTATATACCTCAGTAATGTCACTGTTCAACCTCCTTTGCTGTATGTCAGTGTTTTATGTGAAACTTTAGTGAGAGTTTTAAAGCTGATATGGTTCGTTCACAAGTCAGGAGTGTTTGTCTGAGGTAATTGAATGGCTTATTAGTGTTTTCATAGGGTCAAACTTTGAATATTAAACCAAACAATTATAATGGTTTGAAGCACCATTTTAAACATTTATCACTGTCACTTTCTTCTCTCCCCTAAATTTCTTGAAATGGCAAAGATCAGCATATAAAGGTATATTATTACAAGGAGAGACATTAAAGAATTGAGGAAAACCCGCATTGTGGAACCAGTGGGTCAATGTTTTTCATCTACAGGCTGGACACAGAGTCAACAAGAGCCTCCAAAGGGGAATTGAGAAAAACGGAGGAGAAAAAAAACATTATAGGGATATGGAGAAAGAATTGTTTGTTCAAGAAGGAACTGCAGATGCTGGAAAGTCGAAGGTAGACAAAAGTGCTGGAGAAACTCAGCGGGTGAGGCAGCATCTATGGAGCGAAGGAAATAGGCAACATATCGGGCTGAAACCCTTCTTCAGACTGATGCAGGGTGGGAGGGGGGCGGGGGGGGGGGGGGGGACGGGAAGAAGAAAGGAAGAGGAGGAGCCAGAGGGCTGATGAAGAGCTGGGAAGGGGGAGGAGACAGCAAGGGCATCCCAGCGGCTTGAACATTGACTTCTCCAATTTCCGGTAGCCCTTGTTGTCTCCACCCCTTCCCAGCTCTCCCTCAGCCCTCTGGCTCCTCCTCTTCCTTTCTTCTTCCCGCCCCCCCCCCCCCACCCCGCATCAGTCTGAAGACGGGTTTCGACCCGAAACGTTGCCTATTTCCTTCGCTCCATAGATGCTGCCGCACCCGCTGAGTTTCTCCAGCACTTTTGTCTACCTTGGAGAAAGAATAGAACAGGGCTTCTCTTCAAAACAACTAGCTCAGGCTTTGTGATGAATTCATCCCACAGGATGTGGACATCATTGTTAAAGAGCAACTTTTATTGTCTGTCACCAATTGCTCCTGAACTGGGTTGCTTCTTTGGCCTTTAGGACACAAGCTTGACACAAGATGGAGCTCTGGACTCATATTCAGCCCAATTGGGGGGTGGGGAAGTTACATTTCTTGTCTAAAGAGCCAGAGTGAGGTTTTACCACCATACCATCATTTAGTTTAGTTGAGTTTAATTTAGAGATACAGCCGGAAACAGGCCCTTCGGTCCACCGAGTCCGCACCGACCAAGCAATCCCCACATACTAACACTACCCCACACACACCAGGGACAATTTGCATTAATACCAAGCCAATTGGCCTGCAAACCGGAGTGTGGGAGGAAACCGGAGATCCCGGAGAAAACCCACGCAGGTCACGCAGAACGAACAAACTCCGTACAGACAGCACCCGTAGGAAGGATCGAACCCGGGTCTCTAGCGCTGTAAGGCAGCAACTCTCCCGCTGCGCCACCTGGCCGCTGATGGTCACTACCTTCTTTTCCAAAACGTTTATTTAACTTTAAATCCCCAGCAATCATGTGATATGAACACATGACACTGAACCTTTAGCCCGTGGATTTTGAGTATTAGTAAGCTGACTTCACCACCATTATCTGTACCAAGATACCATCATTTTACGGTTATGACCATTTTCCATAGACTCTTGGACCCCACTCATGGACTTCCTTTCACACAATTATTGCTTGATATGACTCCCTGTCTCCTCAGCGCAACCTCTTCGTTACTGATCCTCAGGTCAAGAGTTGGGATATACCAGTTGCATTATGTTGCAAGGAACTCAAAATGCCTGTTCCGACCTGAAAGAATAAAAGGTGATTTCATGCAAGTATGCTACCTGTAAATGTCGAAACAGCATTGCAGCAAGAATAACGTTACCAGAAACAAGGGCAGGGATGACAATGTATTTCAGATCACAGTGTTGGTATCTATGTTGTATGTATTCTACAGCGAGTTGAGAATTGTGATGTATGAATCCAGATGAGGATCTAATATTCAAGCTATGTGATTTTCATCCATGAGGCAACCTGGATAAACTTGACTGGAAATTGTTGAACCATCTCCCCGACTGGAACAGAGTTCAGAGTCACTTTGACCTTTTCATATCAACTGCAGTCCCATGGACCCTGTCCTGGCCATGCCCATTCAAGTCAGACCTCAGAACAATTGTCTCCTGTTTAGTTCCTGTTTAGATTATAACACAGACGAAATAAACATTTCAATGGCCCAGATTTTCCCCAACATGCAGTTTAAGGGCAGCCTGTTATCAGACATAGTCTAAACACACATTTCTTATATTGCATGAAATTAAAATAGTTCTGCTAATCTTGTCTTGCCGCTGACTGGCTAGCACACAACCAAAGCTTTTCATTGTACCTTGGTACATGTAACGATAAACTAAACTCAAACTCAGATCCAAATTCGGTGCAACTTTGTCACATCTGCCTGTGATCTAAAGTTGAATACAGCATGTGTGTGCATGCAGTCTATGAACCTGATTCATGCATTGATTAACACTAATTTTGTATTCATTTTTATATCACATGTAGATGTTTACTAACGGCAATGTTGTATCTGAGGCAGGATATGTATCTGATATTAGCAGAACCATTTGCATACCAGACCACAAACGATATGTGTATTTAGACTGTCTGGCGTCAGGCGGCTTGTTAAAATCATATATCATGTTGAATTTTGTTTTTAAATTACTTTGTTTCAAATTCAGAGATTCGCCATATACTGATATATGGCACAAACTCAGAGTGAATTCAAGTTTGGGCTATGTTCTCACTGGAATGAAGATTAGGGTCTAATTCAACGTCTACTCTGACCAACCTTACCTTCTGTTGATTCTAAGACTGCATCAGATAAGATTACTGTTAATGTGATTAAAGATAATCGCAAATTCTGGGCCCACACATGTTCAGTCGCTGTGGTGACTAATGCCTCGCCTGCAGAGAAGTCAATATGGACGTGATGTGGAATGTTTTCTGTCTTCTCCTTATCTGCTGTGCTGGAGAAACGATGGCATCCTGCGTGACAGAATGTTCCTGCAGAAATGACAGCTTTGGAAGGTGAGAGTGGGATTTATTCAATTGTATGAAGTACTTCTGATACATGTCGTACATTGCCAAATACATATATATGCAATCCATGACCTACATTAATGAATAAACAAGGTATAATATAGATTCAAATGCAATATTGGCGTATACACAGTCTAGAAACTCGATTAAACATTCAAAGTACTATAGATTCTAATACAATATTATTGTCTACACAATTAAGAACCAGATTCAGTGCATTAGCTTATTAATGTATTATATATCCAAATACAATATTAATATATATGCAGTCTAAACTAGATTAACATATAACCTATTTAAATTGCTATATTTATTCAATTGCAATATTGATGTATGCATAGTGTATGATCCAGCTTAATGTATAAATACACACACACACACACACACACACACACACACACACACACACACACACACACACACACACACACACACACACACATATATATATATATACATATATACAATGTATAGATATCAATATTGCATATATATATATATATATATATATATAATTTATACAATACTGATGTTTGCAAAGCAGTGTTTATTTATATGTATATTAAATCACAGGCATACATTTTATTTCTCAGGAGTTTGATTTGCATGAACTCAGCTCTACGAAGAATACCAGGGAACATCCCATCCGATGTTAAAAAAATCAGGATAGAAAATTCACACCTGGCGGAATTGCCCCAAGGTGCATTTTCTTCAAACCCTACCTTGGAATACCTGTGGCTGAACTTTAATAACATTACAGTCATGCATACAAGATGCATGCAAGGGCTCGGCAAATTATCAGAGCTACGTCTACAAGGAAACAAACTGCGTTCAATCCCATGGACAACTTTCCAGGACTGCCCAGCTTTGAAAATATTGGATTTAAAACGTAATCGATTGGATGCCCTTCCAGAGAGCGCACTGAGGTATCTGACCAACTTGACTTATCTGGACTTATCGTTCAACAGGCTTACTGTGGTTTCTGGAAACGTGTTCTTAAATTGGACGGTCTATCAGAGAACACAACAGAATGATGGTCCACGGGATGGTATCGCCAATGCTCTCCTGGCTCTCCATGACAACCCCTGGTTCTGTGACTGTCGCCTTAAAGGTTTTGTACACTTCCTCAAATCCATCAGCCCCCCTATTATTCTGATGAACTCTTACCTAACCTGTTCAGGACCAGATTCCAGGGCAGGCGTCTTTTTCTACAAAGTGGAACTGAAGAGTTGCTTCAAACCATCAGTCACATCTGAAAACATGAACGTTAGTGCTCCGTTTGGACAGAAAGTACATTTATCCTGTACAGCTAAAGGGAATCCTACTCCCACAGTGTGGTGGACAAGTGGTGTGAAGATCATTCGGAAAATTAACGGTATGTCATAGAGTGATAGAGTGATAGAGTATAGAAACAGGCCCTTTGCCCCCAACTTGCCCACACCGGCCAACATGTCCCAGCTACACTAGTCCCACCTGCCTGCGCTTGGTCCATATCCCTCCAAACGTGTCCTATCCATGTACCTGTCTAACTGTTTCTTAAACGTTAGGATAATCCCAGCCTCAACTACCTCCTCTGGCAGCTTGTTCCAGACACCCACCACCTTTTGTGTGAAAAAGTTACCCCTCAGATTCCTATTAAATCTTTTCCCCTTCACCTTGAACCTATGTCCTGTGGTCCTCGATTCAGATGCGATTTTTTTCCCCCTTAATCATTCCATTACTTAACCAATTCTTTCCATTAATTACAGTGAAACACACAAGTGTTGATGAAGAAACTGTGAATTCGGAGCTGGTCGTTCCTTCAGCACAGGGGACTGATGGAGGAGTTTATATTTGCTGTGCTGCCAACTATCTGGGAAACTCGTCTGTACAGATCCTGGTGAAAACCTTGACTTCAGTAACTTTACCCATGCCCTCGTATCTGCCCCCATCATCACCCGGGGAGGAGAATGTTTATATAGATGTCAGCATTGCAAAGCAGATGGTGTACGGGATAGTATTGAAGTGGCATGCAGTAACGCTGAACCCATCTGAGACCTGGTACACGCTGCACTTTGGCAAGTTCGATGATCTTAGCACGGAAAAGATTTACATAGCACCGGGGGTAAATACTTACTCCATTAATGAGCTGTACCCAGCAACAAAGTACAAAGTGTGTGTGGCACTGAGGAACCAATCTCCCTCGAGAGGGCAGTGCATTGTATTTGTGACAGGCACCGATGTCAGTGAAATGGAGCAGAGGGAGAAGCTGATCCACATCATCGTCATTGCTTGCGCCATGGTGTTGGCGGTGCCCGCTGGCATGTACGCCTGCACCACTGACACCCGCTTCAGCTGCTGCTTTGACAAATGCGCCAAGACCTGTCGGCGACCAAGGCGAGGTGACAAGGCGCTGAGGAAGGCGGCTCAGAACGTCACCTTCGACAGCCTGCAGATGGGGAGCGATGCGGAACTCTGCAACAGAGCCTCCAAAGAAGACAAGAGGAGGCGCAAAAAGTCAGATGATAAAACCCACAAGGCCAAAGCTGAACTCAAAACCAGCGATGAATTGTATTAGGACCAACTGATTATTAATATAGATAATGTAGGCACAAGGAACTGCAGACGCTGGTTTAAAGAAAAAAACACAAAGTGCTGGAGTAACTCAACTCAGACCCAAAACGTCACCTGTCCATATTCTCCAGAGGTGCACTTTGTGTCTTCTTGTGATTGCTAAACAACACTGGCTTAATGAAGTCTGAAGAAGGGTCTCGACCCGAAACGTCACCCATTCCTTCTCTCCAGAGATGTTGCCTGTCCTGCTGAGTTATTCCAGCTTTTTGTGTCCATGTTCTGACTTAATGATTAGTGGATATTTCATGTTTAGCACTAAAAGCCTAGTATATATTGCACTACTGTTCACAATATGGAAGAGATTTGAACTTTTATTTTTGCCTTCCATCACAGTGAGGAATGTGGAGGAGTCACTGTGGTGGATGTTTATGTTAAAATGTGTTCCGTTGCTTTTTATTTGTATGACTGACTTGGCAAATGAAATTGCTCGTATATGTTGCAAAACACACTTGGCTAATAAAGTATTATTGTATTGTATTGTATTGTATTGTATTGTACAGTTAGTGGGTTTATGCCATGTCCAATGATGGGCATACAGGTGGGAAATTAAAATTAAATTCCTGTTGATATCCTGTATCTCACATAGAGGGAATTATAACAAGGGTGACTGAAATGCACCTTAAGATCTTATATGTATTTTGATGTGATATTACATATTATATATAGAAATAAAAACCTTTGCAATATATTGTGAAGCAGTGTTAATGGCTGAGTTTCTCAACAATGCTTTTTATTGTATTTCTATTCAGCTCAGTCTGAAGAAGGGTCTCGACCTGAAACATCACCCATTCCTTCTCTCCAGGGATGCTGCCTGTCCCGCTGAGTTACTCCAGCATTTTGTGTCTATCTTCAGTGTAAACCAACTTCTGCAGTTCCTTCCTACACAATGCTTTCAAATGTGATATTAGTCCCAGAACTGACAGGCCCCAATGTACTTGATAGTGGGAAGATGCTGTTATATGCTGTGATAGACATACTTGGGTAGTTTCAAGTTAAGTGTGGACATAGTAATTCAGGTCTTCTTGCGAATGAAACAGAAACCAAAGGAATAGTTAGATCTCAATCTAATCTGAGTTAGATCTAATTCTGGTAATCATAATAATACAAAAACAGCAAAAATGATCAAAAGTTTAACAAGCAAAGAATGACAGTATGAGATTAAGTTAGTCATAAATTTAAAACCAGACGGTAAGTTTCTACAGATGATCAAAAACATAAACGTGGCCTTAGTCCTTTGGAAAGTTAGTGTGGGGAATTGATCATGGAAAATAAAGAGATGGCAGATGAATTAGACAGATATTTTACAATGGGCTTCGCTATGTGGATTACAAGTCATAGAGTATCTCAGAAATAGTCACCAATCATGAGTTGGAAGGGAGGCAGGAAGTGGAGAATATTGCAATCTTAGGCGAAGTAGAACACAACAAATGGTTGGAGCTGGCGGCTGACAAACTCTGATGTACTGCCAAGGGTGTTAAAAATGGCTGGTAAGATAGTTGATGCATTGATTTTGGTTTTCCCAAATTCTCGAGATGAAGAAAAACTCAACAGCATCCAAGACAAACAGCCAAGTTAATTGGCACCCTAGATATTCATGTTTTCCATCACCGTTATTGATTGGTTGCTGTGTATGCCACTCGTAGGAAACACTGTAGTCACTCCCCTGGGCAACTCTGACGTATCTATCTCACCTCAGTAAGGACAATAGCTACAAGAATGTTTGTTAGAAACAAAAGATACAAAGTGCTGGAGTGACTCAACAGGTCAGGCAGCATCTCTGGAGAACAATGTAGGTGATACTATAGGTCAGGACCTTTCTTCAGACATCTTAATCTCAGGAATCTTGGCAAACTAAAATCAATCCATCAACTATCTTACCAGCCGTTTCTTTTAAGATCATTGGAAATGCAACAGAATTTGTCAGTCCCCAGAACCAACAGTTTTAGAACATTGTAGTTTCTCCCACTTCTGCACCGTACTGATTTGGAAATATCTTGTCGTTCTTTCTTTATCACTGGAAATAAATCCTGGCAGCCTCAGTGGAATACCTAACAGTATTGTGGAGCTGACTTCACCTGAAGGACTGGAATTATTCCTTAAAATGGCCGTGTCTCATCAAGGATATTAAACGGCAGCAATGTCCACATCTCAAAAAAATAATGAATAAAACAAGTATAGTCTAGCTAAAATCAATTTCCATCAAATGGAAGATGATAATTTTAAATGAGAGGAGCATATTGAGAGGAAAGGAGAGGAAAGCTGCTTACACAGGGTCATCTAATTGATCCAGCTAAAATCTAGGCTATATCCGGATTAAAATTCCATGCACTGTGCCTCTGGCATTTGTTCTAGGTTTCAGTCCTTGGATACAGTGGCTGAAGGTGCTTAATATAACGTGAGCCATCTTATTGGTAGGTTAGCTGCAATGTTTAGTTAGTTTGGTCTGTTCTTATACTAATTGCAGGTGTGTTGTAGGGAGACAAAAAATGCGTTGCATCTTGTGTGACAATGTTTGAATGAAGCAGTATAATTCACTGCAGGGTTCTACTGTGAAGCAAAGGAAACATGTTACAAAATCCCTTTGTATCATCTTGCGTTAACACCCTGGAAGCAGATCTTCATGGAATTCTGCTTTACTATTTATGTAACAATATTTTCTGGTCACTTCCTTTTCTCCCTTTCCTTTTGTAATGCAAAATTTCTACTTACAGATGACCTATCTTTACCACGTTCTCACTTTTCTGCCTCCGAAATATAGTTATACTTCTTATACATGATACCAAGCACTCCCACTTCATAGTCATCGTGTTTAACTTAGTTTAGTTTAGATACAGTGCAGAAACAGGCCCTTTGATCCACCGAGTCTGCGCCAACCAGCGATCCCTGTACACTTGCACCATCCTACACACAAGGGACAATTGACAATCTTTACCAAAGCCAATTAACCTATACACCTTTACATCTTTGGAATGTGGTAAGAAACCTGACCACCCAGAAAAACCCCACGTGGCCACAGGGAGAACGTACAAAGTTCATACAGCAGCACCCGTGGTCAGGATTGAACCCGGGCCTCCAGTGCTGTAGAGGCAAGCGACTCTAATACAGCATGGAAACAGGCTCTTTGGCCGAAATTATCCATGCAGACCAAGATTCATCCAAGCTGCCCAAGAGACCACAGAAAAGTAGCCGCTCAATGATATTTTATTGCTACCTTAAAAAGTATTAGAAACTAATATTAATTGAATAAAAATTACCCGATTAACCATAAAATTAAAATCAAACTGATTAAAGCAGAAAACGACTGATGTGAGTAGTATAGATGCATTTAAGAGGAGGCTGGTCAAGAATGTGAAGGAGAAGAGAATATATTTTTAGATGAGGGCTACGTTTCGGGTCGAAACCCTTCTTCAGACCGAAGCGTCACCCATTCCTTCTCTCCAGAGATGCTGCCTGTCCCGCTGAGTTATTCCAGCATTTTGTGTCTATTTTCGATTTAAACCAGCAACTGCAGTTCTTTCCTACACATAGATGAGGGGTACAATAAAGCATTAACACAGACATGGGCTAATTGCATCAAATGGCCTGTTTGTGAACGGCCTCCTTTTGAACTACATACAATAATGTAATTCTATTCAAATATCTTGTAGATATTCTTTCCAATGACTTCATTTAATTTGCAATTATTAGCCAAACCTTGACATAAATTAGCATACGTACAGCAAATTGCATTTAGAAATAGATTTTAAAAGTGGGTTACCTGCTGTTGAAATAGATGGAGTTTAATCTTCAGGATTTTAAACAGGAGTTAATCTGCTCTTGTCTTTCTTGTAAAATGAGTCCAGCTTAATGGAACAAAAGCCTCTTTTTCTGGCTTGCTGCAATGGTCTGAACTGAACATTCTACAGTAGTCTCAGGTACACAAAAATGCTGGAGAAACTCAGCGGGTGCCGCAGCATCTATGGAGCGAAGGAAATAGGTGACGTTTCGGGCCGAAACCCTTCTTCAGACTACAGTAGTCTCATCCTGGTTCTTATTAATATGAAACAATGGCATAACCTTTCCGCTATCCTGATATAAAATGGCCCTTGTCAGAAGAATACTGATGTTAGAGAGCCATAGAATGGAACACGACATGGAAACAGACCCTTCAGTCCATCTCGTCCATGCCGACCAAGATGGCCCATCCAAAGAAATCCCATTTGCCTGCACTTGGCCTATATCCCTTTTAACCTTTTCTATCCATGTATCTGTCCAAATATCTTTAACTTCATTTGGTAGCTCTTTCCGCACAACATCTGCCCTCTGTGTGAAAAGGTTCCTATTAAATCTTTCCACCTCTCACCTTAACCTATGCCCCCTAGTTCTTGATTGTGCTACCGTGGGAAAAAGACCTGGTGTCTTCACTCTATCTTTTGTCCTCATGATTTTATACACCTGTATCAGATCACCCTCCCCCCCTCCCCCCCTCCCCCCCCTCCCCACAAGGGACAGAGAAGCACGAACATAGGCACCCAATGATCATAGTTTTATACCAAGTATAAATCTGATTCAGAATGTAAAATGTATAGCTGGATGTTCATCTAAATGGGTATTAAAGCATGCAACATCAGATTCAAGAACTTATTTCCTGCTGTTATCAGACTCTTGAACTCTCATATGCAAGGCATGAATTCTTGATCTTCCAATCTACCTTTTTGCAGCCCTTGCACTTTTTAATTTATAACTTATTTCTAGCTGCAGCCTAATAGTTGTAACTTCTGCACTCTGTTTGCGTAACCTGATGTAATCATATATGGGATGATTGGCTTGGATAGCAGGCAGGGCAAGGTTCTTCCTCTATATCTCGGTACACGTAAAAATAATAATGTACCAATAAACCAAACCAATAGAATACATGATACATTTTCTTGCAAGTATGTAGGTAATCCATATAGTTTTATAGAGAGCAGATAGTAGTGAAAGTTCGATGATCACTTGTCACTTTCGGATGAAATTAATGTTTAGCTGAAATAAACATAGTTCTGTATGAAACACAAACAGTAGTTGTACTGAATCAGAATCATCAACTTTTATTTATCAAAGCAATATAAAATACAAATCAATATATATTTGAACGCTAAGAAAATATTGTAAATTGTACTTTTAGAAGATCTATACTAATAACTGGATAAACCAGGGCTATTCACTAAACTGAATTTGTTTTAGCTTTCTGGGGCTGGAGAGAAGATGGAGGTATAATGAGTTCTACATATTCCCATGAAGTATTCCTGAGGTGCATTGAAAACAGATGAAGTGCAAATCCACCATCAAAAGATGTGAAAGACATTAATTCTTTCAGCATGGCTCGCTTTTATTGGGTCATCTCTGACCCCTCTCACCCTGGCCACAAACTCTTTGAATCACTTCCCTCTGGAAGGCGACTCCGGACTGTTAAAGCTGCCACAGCCAGACATAAAAACAGTTTTTATCCACGAGTAGTTGCTCTACTCAACAGCCAAAAATCTGTAGCCTCCCTTTGATCTGGTATTTTGTTGGTTCACATGCTTGATCAATGGTGTTTTATCATTAATGTTTTATTATTATTAATGTTTAGTGTTTTCTGAGTCATTCGTAACTGTTACTGTATGTCATGTTGTTACTTGTGGGCGGAGCACCAAGGCAAATTCCTTGTATGTGAATACTTGGCCAATAAACTTACTTACTTACTTACTTACTTTCTGTTTTTTCGCCACCTGCCTACAATGCTAGATGCTGATGAAAGACCACATGCCAACTCTTCAGACATTCCCTCCTCTCCTTTCCTCTTTCATCCCCCTCACACTGTCCCCAGGATAAAGGATCAAAGATAATTTGCTGTATCCTTCCACCAACCTTCATTTGGACAGTGTTTTAGTTAAGCCAGGGGAAACCCTTAAATATATTCAACCTTTCACAGAGATGAACACAAAATGCTGGACTAACTCAGCAGGTCATGCAGCATCTCTGGGGAAAAGTAATAGGTGACGTTTTGGAAGTGTCCTGACCCAAAACGTAGGTGACGTTTTGGGTCAGGACACTTCCAAAACGTCACCTATTACTTTTCCCCAGAGATGCTGCATGACTTGCTGAGTTACTCCAGCATTTTGTGTGTATCTTTACTGTAAACCAACATCTGCAGTTGTTTCCTACACATTCAACCTATAGCAAGCAGATTCAATTGAATGTTTCATTGGGAAGACCATCCTCATTTATCTACATGGCAGTGAGATTTTTCCACAGTAACTTAGGGAGAATCTAATAAGTTTATACAAAAGTCTTCCTTCGCTATTTTAATAATCACATTAATCCTTTAAAATGCTGCTATAAAACAGAAGTAATTTCATATAAGCACACAAAACACTTCTCTGCCAACATGTCATAACACAAAATATGTGATCAATGTCCTATTGGCAAGAGCTTTAATCATTTCGAACAAAATAACACAAAAGGACCTTGTGGAGGTTCAAGTCTCACAAGTAACATATTATAACAAAACATGATCTAATCAATATTCCATTTGCTCAAATTGCAAATCGTAACAAATGTGCTTATTTTTTTGCACAATGTACATATTTTTTTTTAATGCAATGTCTTGCTAATTAATCTTGCTAATCTGATATGTCACCATAGTTTCCAATGTGGCAAAAATGACAACAAAATTGTTCACATTGACACATCCCGAAATTGATGGGAAAAGGTAATCCCGTTTTTAAAAATTTTGAAACCCAATTGTGTATTATTTCCAAATTGAAGTTCAAAATAAAAACCAACAAAATCCTAGAGTCAGCAATCACAAATATAAACATAAGTTGCTCAAATCAGTTTGAAGACGGGTCCCGACCCAAAACATGATCTATTCTTTTTCTCCACAGATGCCACCTGACCTGCTGAGTTACTCCAGCACTTTGTGGCTTTGTTTGCTAAAATGGCTTCTTGCCTTTGATTGTGTTATGTCACACATAAGCTTTGACATTATTTGTTAGAGATGGAACTGCAGATGCTGGAAAATCAAAGGTACACAAAAATGCTGGAGAAACTCAGCGGGTGCAGCAGCATCTATGGAGCGAAGGAGATAGGCAACGTTTCGGACCGAAACCCTTGGATTCGGCCCAAAACGTTGCCTATCTCCTTCGCTCCATAGATGCTGCTGCACCCGCTGAGCGTTGACATTATTGCCTGCAATCACGAGGAAGACTGGAAATAAGCATCAATGTTTTGGGAGCTGAGAGAAGTTTTATACACGTCATTGTGGCCATGTTGTGCTTGGAGTAACATCTATCCACTTCTGAAACTATTGTGTTCTCCGATCACTCTGGACTCCCTGGCCCTCTTCCCTCTCCATCTCTGACGCTCATCACTATATCTATTTCATCTAGAATCTACACATGTTGTATGTTCTGGTCTCCAAGGCCCTGCAATTATGGGCGATTTTCAAGTGAAAATCATGTACTTTATGCATGTATTGAGATTGATGCAGTGCCTTTGAATCCTGTGACCTGTTAAGCATGATTTATTTTAACACAAATAGAAAGCATCAATAAAACATTTCAATCATATCAATACTCAAATTTATTGTGCATTCAGACTTCCTACAAGTACAGTCTGAAGAAGGGTTTCGGCCCGAAACGTTACCTATTTCCTTCGCTCCATAGATGCTGCTGCACCCGCTGAGTTTCTCCAGCATTTTTGTGTACCTCCTACAAGTACAACCTGGAAGCATCTTCATTCATTTTTCTCTCCAGACGCATTTTGAGTTCTGACACCAGAGCGCTGTTGATGTTCGATGCCTTGCCCTTTGATTGCTGGGGGACGCAGCTTCTTTTGGGACTGATGGTCCCTAACACGGATGGGATGTCTCGTTTGGGCTTATGGAGTCTGGTTGGGTGCGTAGATATGGGGGGAGGAAGCATGGGTGCTCTTGGCAAAGCCAGTTGAAGTGCTGGGCGGCTGTTGAGGCTGCTAACAGTCGGCAGGTGCTGGTCTCCCGTTGAAGTCATGAAGCTGCCTCGCGTTTGGGTCGACTTCTTGCTGTGGAACCACTTCGATCGTCGTGCTTGCAGCTTCCAGCCGGACCGTCGCTTTATGATTCGTCTCACCGGACCAATTCTATTGGACTTCTTGTTCCGCCAGAACATGACCGATGAAATCATGACAGTCAGAACCACAAAAAAGCCAATGATTCCAGCTACCACTCCTACGACTTGCATGGGGTTATCTTTAGATTGCAACAAAAAGTCTGCCAAATGCCCTTTGCCAGAAGTCTGTAAAAGAGTACAAAAAACACAAGAGATTTAGTCCAAAGGACACGTTGGATTGGAGTTGGGTTTCTGTGCTGTGTGACTCTGACTCTGTGGCTCCATAACTCTATGAGACACAGAAAACTGCGACTTACTCAGCTACGTGACACTGGATTTCTGCTGTTCCACTGGCATAGACCCAGTGTAGAGTACCTAGATCATCACAATGCCCCACTGGGTCTATTTTCTGCACCCGGTCCATTGGATGGAGTTTGAGTGGAAGTAGAGCCCAGCTCTGTCACTAATCAGCCACATCCTTTCATGCTGGTCCTTTGACAATTTTTCGGATCTTGCTGCTTGGGTGTACACGGGACATTTTCGCAGTTTTCCAGAACATCAGGGCAGAAATAATCACTGTTACAGAAACGATGAGAATGATTGTGCTCACACAAATCCTAAATATTCTCCACGGCTGGTTCCTTAGACCCAAAATATATGAGTTTAGCCTTGATTTAATCTGGAAATGTTAAAACATCAGAGTTCAGTGACGCTCATCAGAATGCTTGAGCAAACTTGTGCTCTTTTATTTTATTTTATTTTAAACAAATAAAATAAAATTTAAAATTAAGAAATCTATCGCTTTTATCTCCAATAGTTAATAACCCTTCGTTTAATCCCTCTATTACAGACAAATCTTTTATACAATGGGATAGACTAGGAATTAAAACGTTCGGTGACTTGTATGAAACTGGAAAATTACTATCATTCCAACAATTACAAATAAAATATAAACTGGGAAATAATCAATATTTTAAATATTTTCAAATATGTGACTATTTGAAAAAATATACAAAAGATCATTATAATAGCCCAGCAGATGTATTGGATGATGCAATGCAGATAAAAGCTGAATCAGCAAACTTAATATCATATTTGTATAATATTATCTTAAATGTAGAAACACCATCTACGGAAGATATTAGAAGAGACTGGGAACAAGAATTAGCTATTAAAATCTCAAAGGAAAGGTGGAATGAACATTTATTAAATGTGCATAAATGTTCGATTAATGTAAGACACACTTTAATACAATTTAAAATTTTACATAGATTATATTATTCCAAAACTAAAATTAATAAAATGTTCCCAAATGTATCATCCATTTGTGATAAATGTCAATCTCAAGAAGCTACTATAGCGCACTCATTTGTTTTCTGTACAAAAATTCAAAAATTGTGGATTGAAATTTTTGAAATCTTTACAAAATTATTTAAAATAAAACTGATACCCAAAGCAGAATGGATGATCTTCGGAACAACGGAAGATAGTCCAGAACTAAATGTGTTCCAAAAGAAATTAATAGACTATGGGTTAATAACTGGAAAAAAGTTAATCCTAAAATTCTGGAAAAATGCTCCAATACCAACTATAAACATGTGGATTTCAAATATGTTCGAAACATTACACCTAGAAGAGATAAGACTCCTCCTGGCAGGTAAACCAGATCACTTCCACCTGACGTGGTCTGCATTTATAGAATTATTACAAGTATAGGGTGCAAAAGTACTTAAAAAAAAACTGAGGTCAGGTAAGGGGGGATGAAAGCTGGAGAGTTGGTATATCCCATTTGCGTGATGCTTACAACTCTTTTCCCTCTTTCTCTTTTTTCTTCTTTTTTAGGGTCTATTTCTTAATTATTTTAAAAAAAAAAATCTTTCTTATAGGGTCTTTGTTCTTTTTTGTTGTCATGTTTTTTACACTTTCACTTTTTTCCTTCACTTTCTCCTTTCTCTCAATCTTATCCTTTCCCTTTATTAGTGTAAAAAATGACGGAGTACATTAATTGTAATAAGATATACGTGACGAGTACTAATGTAATCGGTTGTAATGTAATGTACTTCTAACCTAAATTTTAGTTTAGGTTAGAGGTACAGCGCGGAAACAGGCCCTTCGGCCCACCGAGTCCGCACCGACCAGCGATCCCTGCACATTAACACAATCCTACACACACACACAAGGGACAATTTACACATACTGTACACCAAGCCAATTAACCTACAAACCTGTACTTATTTGGAGGGTGGGAGGAAAACGAAGATGTCGGAGAAAACACATGCGGTCACAGGGAGAACGTACAAACTCCCTTAGTCGGGATCGAACCCGGGTCTCCGGTGCTGCAAGCGCTGTAAGGCAGCAACTCTACTGCTGCGCCACCGTGGCCACTCTGAGATCAGTTTTATGATGGTAATAATCCTTCACCGATCTATGCTTTAAGGCAAGGTAGGCACAAAATGCTGAAGTAACTCAGCCGGCCAGGCAACATCTCTAGAGAGAAGGAATGGGTGACGTTTTGGGTCGAGACCCTTCTTCTTTAAGGCAATCGGTTTCCCTGCTGCAGCTTTCAATCAATCAATCAATCAATCAATCAATCAATCAATCAATCAATCAATCAATATTGATTAACCATAGAACCATAAACTACATTTTGTAAACAGTTAGCAATCGACAGTTGGATAAGTACATTTATTCCTCCATTTGAGCAACACTTGCTTAAAGTTAAAGGCACAATATAATACATGCACTCACAATTTTAATGTTTGGGTAATTTGACTTTTTATCTCATTGAGCCTGAGATTGTGGCTCTCATCCTCTCTGCATGTTAGCTCAGCATTACCCTTCCCCACACCATACCTTGTACCACCAAACCACTCTGCGGCGCAGATCCCTAAACCCTTCACTGTTTGGTAGAGAAGTGAAAGAACATAATAATCCTCAAGGAGAGCTTCCATCTCATATTGACAAAGAACTACGCTGGGGACAAAATATCTTTCTAAATGAATATCATTATATGCATTAAAGCAACTTTGGCTAATGCAATAAGTAAGAGAATTCCAAGTGTGAAGGTCATTTCTATTAGAGGGTAGTGCCAGTTGTGGGTAGGTTTGGAGGGTCGACATGTGGCTGGGATGGGGAGAGGAGAGGAGATTAACTCAAGGACATCCAGGTAGAATTTTACATATTTACACTCCTAGCTTGCGTGAAGCCGCAAGGAGCTGAATTTTCCAGTTCGAAGCTCTGTATGTTCGTTTGGGAGAATAGAACTACCTCGATCTTTGCCTCACTTTTCCACTTCACTTTTTAAAGATGTCAAATGTGTGGGTGTGGAGACCCAGCACGTGGACCTGCTGCCAATAAAGAAGATCTTGTCATCGACACCACGGGAGGCACGGTGATGCAGCGGTAGAGTTGTTGCCTTACAGCGCCAGCGTCTCTAGTCCTGCTAGGTTGCAGCATTTTATTCATGTTCATAAGTGATAGGAGCAGAATTAGGCCATTTGGCCCATTAAGTCTACGCCACCATTCAATCTTCTGAATCTTCTGAATATTGATGCATATAATGATAATCATGGCTGATCTATCAACCCCATTCTCCTGCCTTCTCCCCATAACCCGACACCACAACTAATCAAGAACCTATCCATCTCTGCCCTAAGAATAGCCATTGACTTGGCCTCTACGGCCTTCTGTGACAATGAATTCTTGCATGGATCATATGTACAACATCAGGAATGCACACCTACCTCCTCCGTGATGTCGATTCTCACGACCGCTGTGGTGCTGAAGGAAGGCGAGCCTCGGTC
The DNA here is from genome assembly GCA_038087875.1 of Malacoraja senta. Classification (NCBI taxonomy): domain Eukaryota; kingdom Metazoa; phylum Chordata; class Chondrichthyes; order Rajiformes; family Rajidae; genus Malacoraja; species Malacoraja senta. The sequence continues at coordinate 19,078 of JAXLNO010006017.1, forward strand.
TTTAGCTTGCACCACTAGTGACCAGTGGCCGCCCCTGGTCTTGGTGATGTTGTGAATGACCTCCAGGGACCTGATGTAGGACTTCAACATGATCTCCCCCGTGGCTTGGTCGATGTCAAAGACATTGGCTGGGTCTCCTTGCATTATCGAGTAGTCCACAATGTTATTCGGTTCCTCGGCATCCTCGTCTTTGGCCTGCGTTTAAAAGTTTGGCTCAGGTGACTCAATTACTTCTCTCCAACACTCTCACATGGAGCAGGGAATAGAGGGATCCAGCAGAAATGGGAAACGGGTAGCAATGAGAAATGTTTAGGTGGGCTAGGACTGAGAGGGCTGACCGGGTATTTAATTGGGGCATAAGGGACCTCAAGGGAGTAATTAGGAAATACTTACTTTCCTTAATGGAGGGGCCAAAAAATCAGGGGGAGTAGATGAGGTAGACAGTCTAAACCTTTTTCCCAGGTGCAAATGACAAACACTGGAGGCATGGCTTTAAGGTGAGAGGGGCAAAGTTTAAAGGAGATGTGCTGGGCAACGTGAGAAATTTGGCAGCATAATCAGCATGTTTTTGTGTGACCATTTTGGTTTCCTTTCACATACCAAAGACCTGTAGTTGTTTGGTTAATTATCCGTTGTAGGTTACCTCCATTTTATATCCGAGTGGTAGAATTTGGGAGCAGTCGATGGGAATGTGATGAGAAAATGTGATTAGTGAGGAATTAGTGTAAATGGGTGTTTGATGTCAAGGGCTCAATGGGCCAGAGGGTCTGTTTTCATGGGTATTGCTGTGATCCATCAGGTTTTAAACCTACCCATTAAAGAGAACAGTTTCACCCAGTCCACCCTATCTAATTCAGTCACAATCTTGTATATTACTTAATCAAGATTTTTTTCATTAATTGGATTAGAAGTCCCCAGTTTCTGTAATAAAAGTTGATCCCCAAATTCTAGTCGCTGGTTCTGTTAACATCTGGTAACAGATATCATTAACAGTAATGCCTTAATCGGAGAGGTACTTGCTGATGCCCCATCCTCAGTGAAACAACAAACACACGATGCCACCAGATTTGTGGCAATGGTACCCGATACTGGGGCATGGATGAGGAAGCCCAGTACCAACCTCCATTCCGGTCGACCCGCGGCGCGGCGGTTGATGAGGGCGCGGTGGAACCGTTGTAAAGGGGGGAGGGGAAGAACAATGGAGGACTCGGTGTGGGGGGGCCACCACAAGTGGGGGGGGGGAGGTGAGGGGAGGGGTGGGGGGAGAACAAAGGAGGATCCGGCGGGGGTACTTAGTAACGTTGTCAGTGCCCTTTATGTGGCAGCTGTTTGTATACCTTGGATATGCAAGCACAGAATTTCACTGTGCCTTGTCACATGTGACAATAACGTATTCCATTCCATTCAAGGACCATTTACAGCCCAGTCATTCCCTCGTCTCTCCTCTCCCGTCGATCAGTCTATACAAAAGTTTGAAAGCACATACCACCAGATTCAGGAACAGCTTCTTACCTGCTGTTATCAGGATGCTGAATGGTCCTCTATAAACAAGGGGGAATCCTGATCTCCCAACCTATCTAATAGCGCCCTTGTACTTTTTTAATATGCACTTTCCCTGTAATTAAAATGCTATAACAATGTCACACTATATTCTGCACTCTGGTATTTTTTTCTCTTTGTACTATCTGTTGGACGTGTACAGTTTGATTTTACTCATGTACAGTATAATTTCACTGGATAGCATTGTTTTTTCACTGTATCTCATGCACGTGACAATAATAAATCAGTAGCAATGTATTTCCTCAATCTGTTAAAGCTCTGCCTAATGATTCAAATCCAAAGTCCTCTGCTCTGTGACCCTTCATATTATTACAAGACATACAGTGGCTTGCAAAAGTATTCATACCCCTTGAACTTTTCCACATTTTGTCACATTACAACCACAAACGTAAATGTATTTTATTGGGATTTTATGTGCTAGACCAACACAAAGTGGCGCATAATTGTGAAGTGGAAGGAAAATGATACATGGTTTTCAAATTTTTTTACAAATAAAAAACTGAAAAGTGTGGCGTGCAAAAGTATTCAGCCCCCTTTACTCTGATACCGCTAAATAAAATCCAGTGCAACCAATTGCCTTCAGAAGTCACCTAATTAGTAAATAGATTCCACTTGTGTGTAATCTAATCTCAGTATAAATACAACTGTTCTGTGAAGGCCTCAGAGGTTTGTTAGAGAACATTAGTGAACAAACAGCATCATGAAGCCCAAGGAACACACCAGACAGGTCAGGGATAAAGTTGTGGAGGTTTAAAGCAGGGTTAGGTTATAAAAAAATATCCCAAGCTTTGAACATCTCACGGAGCACTGTTCAATCCATCATCCGAAAATGGAAAGAGTATGGCACAACTGCAAACCTACCAAGACATGGCCGTCCACCTAAACTGACAGGCTGGGCAAGGAGAGCATTGATCAGAGAAGCAGCCAAGAGGCCCATGGTAACTCTGGAGGAGCTGCAGAGATCCACAGCTCAGGTGGGAGAATCTGTCCACAGGACAACTATTAGTCGTGCACTCCACAAATCGTGCCTTTATGGAAGAGTGGCAAGAAGAAAGCCATTGTTGAAAAAAAGCCATAAGAAGTCCCGTTTGCAGTTTGCCACAAGCCATGTGGGGGACACATCAAACATGTGGAGGAAGGTGCTCTGGTCAGATGAGACCAAAATTGAAGTTTTTGGCCTAAATGCAAAACGCTATGTGTGGCGGAAAACTAACACTGCACATCACCCTGAACACACCATCCCCACTGTGAAACATGGTGGTGGCAGCATCATGCTGTGGGGATGCTTTTCTTCAGCAGGGACAGGGAAGCTGGTCAGAGTTGATGGGAAGATGGATGGAGCCAAATACAGGGCAATCTTGGAAGAAAACATGTTAGAGTCTGCAAAAGACTTGAGACTGGGGCGGAGGTTCACCTTCCAGCAGGACAACGACCCTAAACATACAGCCAGAGCTACAATGGAATGGTTTAGATCAAAGCATATTCATGTGTTAGAATGGCCCAGTCAAAGTCCAGACCTAAATCCAATTGAGAATCTCTGGCAAGACTTGAAAATTGCTGTTCACAGACGCTCTCCATCCAATCTGACTGAGCTTGAGCTATTTTGCAAAGAATGGGCAAAAATTTCAGTCTCTAGATGTGCAAAGCTGGTAGAGACATACCCCAAAAGACTTGCAGCTGTAATTGCAGAAAAAGGTGGTTCTACAAAGTATTGACTCAGGGGGGCTGAATACTTTTGCATGCCACACTTTTCAGTTTTTTATTTGTAAAAAAATTTGAAAACCATGTATCATTTTCCTTCCATTTCACAATTATGCACCACTTTGTGTTGGTCTATCACATAAAATCCCAATAAAATACATTTACGTTTGTGGTTGTAACGTGACAAAATGTGGAAAAGTTCAAGGGGTATGAAAACTTTTGCAAGCCACTGTATATAGTTTGTAAGCTCTATAAATTCTGATCTTGTGCATCCATTTGCATACTCGGGCAAAACAAATGTAACGCATTATTTTGCTCTGGTTGCGTACCTCAACTTTTACAGGTGATCCGATAATCATAACTTTGTCCAAAAAGTTCTCCATAAATTCTGGATAGTGGTCGTTAACATCGAGAACTGTTACAAAGACCTCGGCCAAGCTGTGTTTCCCTTCCACATCATCTGCTTTGATGTGAAAATTGTACTTGGACTGTTCTTCAGCATCCAGCTCAGCCCAGGGCTGAGTGTAAATAACTCCCGTGCTTGGGTGAATCAGAAATCTGTAAAGCAAGAATGCAAGAAAATAATGCTAATCATTCATTCCCTCTAAAACATAAACTTTCATGGAGTCATAGAGCACATAAACAGGCCTTTCAGTCCACTTGCCCTTGCCGACCAAGATGCCTCATCTTCATTAGTACCACCTGCCTGCATTTGGCCCTCATCCTTCTAATCCTTTCCTATCCATGTACTGTGGCGTCACCTGATGGTCAGACCGCTTACTGTCGAACCCTTGTCAGTGGTTACGAGGGCTGTCACGTGACGTGATGGGTTAAGGGGAGTGTCCTGCTATATCAGCGGATCTTACCTTGAGAGCATCAGTCAACAGGTAGTTGAGCTCGAGTCAACACCCTCGCTCAGCAGCAGCAGCAGCAATGAATCAATATGTTACAGAGTCCCAAACGCACATGTATGTCAAACTTATCTCACCGAATAAAGTAACCGGTTGATCACAAAGTTTGGACTTGCTACAGTACTTGTTCAAATATCTTTTTAAATGTTGTGATAATATCAATGACCTCGTCTGGCATCCCTTCCATATCCCCATCACCCTTTGTGTGAAAATGTTCCCCCTTTAGCCTCCTATTAAATCTTTCCCCTCTCACCTTAAAACTATATCCTCTGGTTCTTGATTCTTCTACTCTGGGTAAAAGGCTCTGTGCATTTACCCTATCTATTCCCCGCTTGATCTTACACACAATTGCTGGAGGAACCGAAGATAGACACAAAAAGCTGGAGTAACTCAGCAGGACAGGCAGCATCTCTGGAGAGAAGGATTGGGTGACGTTTCTGGTCAAGACCATTCTTCAGTGGGTTAGGCAGCATCTATGGGAGAAAATGGATAGGTGATGTTTCCAGTCTTCAGATGGGTCCCAATCCATCACCTATCCATTCCCTCCACAGATGCTGCCTGACATGCTGAGTTTCTCCGGCACTTTGTGTTTTGCTCAAGATTTGGGCATCTGTAGTTGCTGGTGTCTTCATTCTCTCCGCCCTTCAACAGCGGGTGAACAGCTTGTCGTCTACAAGGTATGCTACAGGGTTACTCCAATGGCATCTCCTAAACCCATGATCCCTACCACCAATAAGGTCCCAGCAGATGAGTTGGAGAACCATCTACTGCTGGTTCCTCTCCAAATCAAATAATACACTGATTGTACTGTGGCATTGCATTTAATCTTCCTGTATAGCTATAATAATTTTATTATTCTGGTTCTGGTTAATAATTAAACGTGTTTAATGCTTGATCATTTTCAGACGTTGTCAGGGATGCTAAAGGAACCATGCAGTGTAGCTGAGTGCCCACTAGGTGGAGAGCTAATGCAACAGGCACAGACGCATCCAGTTCAAAACTGATTTTAAAACAAATATTTATTTTAAAAAACGGATAAAAGAGCGCAATTTTTACAAAATTACTCTGAAATCACAGCAACATCGATGTATTATAAAGTGCCATTATTGCTCTATTGATCAAACAATGTTGTCTGTTATTTTTGCAGCTTAATCAATGATACCAGTGTTCAGTTTAGTTTACTGTCACGTGTACCGATGTACAGTGAAAAGCTTTTGTTGCGTGCTAATCAGTCAGCGGAAAGACAATACGTGATTACAATCCAGCCAGTTGCAGTGCACAGATACATGATAAGGGAATAACGTTTAGTGCCAGGTAAAGCCAGCAAAGTCCGATCAAGGATAGTCCGAGGGTCACCAATAAGGTAGACAGTAGTTCAGCACTGCTCTCTGGTTGTGGTAGGATGGTTCAGTTGCCTGATAACAGCTGGGAAGAATCGGGCTCAAATCAAAATGACTCAGACCCCACTGAGTGTCCACAGACATGGAGTAGCTTCAAGCTGAACAAAGATCCGCTGCAAATGGTCCTCACAATAAATGTGTTGGCCTGTTAAATGACTGGGAAAACTATTCTGATGCTCAATGTAACTTGACCGTTGGAAATCGAACAGAGTCTCGTCCCGTGTGATTTATTTTCAGGCGTGGGAACTGCCCCATTTAATCCTACAGCGACTTTGAGGAATAATATTACTTACAGATCTGCTCCTGCTCCATGTATAGAGTACTTGACTTCTCCCCACATTTCTGAGTCGGGGTCGTTTGCCTAAGAAGATAAACAAAATCAAAATGAATGACCAAGTTCCTTCTACATCATCACTTATTTGGTTGGTTATTTACTCATCTATTGTGAAAGTAATAACCCAAGATTTGACAACAGCAGAAGACGGTTGCTTTAGATATCTGAACATAGAACACAGAACTTGATTAGTACGGGTGTCAAGGGTTATGGGGAAAAGGCAGGAGAATGGGGTGTGGAGGGAGAGATCGATCAGCCATAATTGAATGGCGGAGTAGACTTGATGGGCCGAATGGCCTAATTTTATTCCTATCTCTTATGATCATGATCTTATGAGAACAGTACAGCACAGGAACAGGCCCTTCGGCATCTGATGTCTGTGCCGAACATGATGCCAAGTTAAACTAACATCCTCTGCCACATATGGTCCATGTCCTTCCATTCCCAGCATATCTATGTGCCTATCGAAAAGTCTCTTAAACACCACTATTGTGTCTGCCTCCACCACCACTCCTGGCAATGTGTTCCAGGCTCCCACCGCCTTCTGCGTAAAAAAACATTCCCCTCTGCACTGTTCGCTTGTCGATAATTTCAGCCTTCTGCCTTGTCCTGCAACATTGACGGATGCAAGTAGGAATACCTCTGAGGAACATTGAGAGCTAGCTACCAACATGAGAGGGATTTATTTGTATTGAAGCAGAACAAATTTAAACTGTTGCATTTGCTTACACGTTAGAAGTCTCTTTCACAACAAACAATGGAAGCGGAGTTTTGATATTTTTAAGGCGGTGTTAGACCGATACTTGATAAGCAAGGAAATTAATGTAACAAGGATGTGGAGCTGAGACGTACAATCAGGTTAGCCAGGAGTAATCATAAGGGAAACACAAAAGATCGCATATGCTGGAATCTGGAGCAAAAAACAAAATGCGAAGGATCTCAGCAGGTTAGACAGCATCTGAGGAGGAAAATGGAAAGGTGACATTTTGACTCGGGTTCCTTTTTCAGGTCTTATTTTTGAAGGGGTGAGTGGCTAGTTAATCCCGTTCATATATTGAGGAAGGAACTGCAGATGCTGGTTTACACCAAAGATAGACACAAAATGTTGGTGGTCTGAAGAAGGGTCTCCACCCGATAGGTCACCTGTTCCTTCTCTCTAGAGACGCTGCCTGTCCTGCTGAGTTAATCCAGCAAATTGGGCAATTTGTATCTATTCCCAGATAATAACCTCGATACCTGTTGTATAGTTGGGTATAAACACCTCAGGGATGGAAATCTGCCACACCTATCTGGTCAGGTCTACTTGCTGCTACTTGCTGTTCTACCACATGGTTGCCTCAGACTGCCTCCGGGCAATGAGGGATAGGCAATACTTTGCTAAATTGGGGCGGCATGGGGGCACAGCTGCCTTGCAGCGCCCGAGACCCAGGTTCGATCCAGACCACAGGTGCTGTCTGTACGGAGTTTGTACGTTCTCCCCGTGACCTGTGTGGGCTTCCTCCGAGATGTTCGGTTTCCTCCCACACTCCAAAGACGTACAGGTTTGTAGGTTAATTGACTTGGTCCAAATGTAAAATTGTCCCTAGTGTGTGTAGAATAGTGTCAATGTGCGGGGATCGCTGGTCGGTGCGGACTCAATGGGCCGAAGGGCCTGTTTCCGCGCTGTATCTCTAAACTAAACTAAATTAAACTAGCCAGTGATATTGACAACACAAGAACAATATGAAAATAGCAGAAGGGCCTGAAGAAGGCTTCCGACCCCAATCGTCAGATATTCCTTTTCTCCAGAGATGCTGCCTGACCCGCTGAGTTACTTCCAGCACTTTGTATCATTACTTGTTTAGCATTGTTTTAACATAAGATCATAAAGGCTTTCTTGCTGTGCAGCAGTAAAAGGGTATCTGTAACTCACATTGCATTCAGGGACTGGGGAAAGAGACCCAGCCGGAAAGGGTACAGAGAAGATTTACGAGGATGTTGCCAGGGCTAGAGGGTCTGAGCTACAGGGAGAGGTTGAGTAGGCTGGGCCTCCAGTCCCTGGAGCGCAGAAGGATGAGGGGTGATCTTATAGAGTTGTATAAAATTATTAGAAGAATAGATCGGGTAGATGCACAGAGTCTCTTGCCCAAAGTAGAGGAATCGAGGACCAGAGGACATAGGTTTACGGTGAAGGGGAAAATATTTAATAGGAATCTGAGGGGTAACTTTTTCACACAGAGGGTGGTGGGTGTATGGAACAAGCTGCCAGAGAGGGTAGTTGAGGCTGGGACTATCCCAACGTTTAAAAAACTGTTAGACAGGTACATGGATAGGACAAGTTTGCAGGGATATGGATCAAACGCAGGCAGGTGGGACTAGGGTAGCTGGGACATGTTGGACGGTGTGGACAAGTTGGGCCGAAGGGCCTGTTTCCACACTGTGTCACTCTATGACTCTATGACCCAGCGTTAATAACAATGAGCTTTTGATAGCTGCTCCCAACATTCATGTTATATCCCAAGGCAATTAACCGAGTGGATCAAAAAGCAAAGGCAGGATTGATGAATGAAGCCGAGGGGATGTTAAGGCACAGGTCACAGGGTTTTGGGCGGATATGTTTACGTAAAGTGGGAGATTAGTTAGGGGGATGCACTGAGAGGCTTTGCTCATTATCCAGGCAGATCATATCACTCATGAATACACAAGTTGTGCAAAAGAGAAAATAAGTGCAGAAAGTGCCACAACGAGGTAGATTCTGTGCAGTTTAGCTGGCTTTCAACTGCAGAGCTATCCGTTTATGTACCAGAGAGGTGTTCATGAATGCAGCATAAACACAGACTTACTGAGACACAGATAACAGGAGAGCCCCCAGGTGAGTTTTCAGGAATCCGTGCGACGTAGAAAGCCGATGTGAATTCGGGAGTGTTGTCGTTGGTATCCACGATGTGAACGATAATGTCGGCTGTTGAACTGAACTGCTCTGGGGTATCCGACTCAGCAGCGATGAGCTGAGAGGAAGAGAGAAGCATGTTCACTGAAGATCATGATGATAAGAGCAATCCAGGGAATTACAGAATGGTTAAGGGGCTGTCCCACTTGGGCGACCTAATTGGCGAGTGTGAAGAGGTTAGGAGAGTTTGAAAAAATGACATGTAGAAGACCTCCTTCCACCTCCTTCGACTATGTTGAAGACCAGCTTCGACTAGCTATGATTAGCTACGACTAACTTTGGGAAAATTGGACACCGAATAGTGGAGAGTGAAGACGACCTCCTTCGATCTCCTTCGACCTCCCTTCGACTATGATGAAGACTATCTGCGACTACCTTCGACTACCCTCGATTACCTACGACTAACATGCTGACCTACTACGACCTACTACGACTAAACCTATGAGTAAAAAAAGTATCGATTTTTTCCATGGCGACCTTTTTTTACTCGCGGGCATTTTTTAACATATTGAAAAAAACGCCGCAACCTAGCTGAGGCCTCGAGTACGCGGAGACCACTCTCGAGCATGAAGGAGAGTTACGAAGACCTCCTACGACCTCGTGTCGACCATGCTGCGAGTATGAGTCAAGGGCAAACTCGCCAGAACTTGCGGATTAGATCACCCAAGTGGGACAGGCCCTTTAGATTGAGGTACAGTAAAAAGAACAAAAAAGCCTTTCGCTGTAACTCGGTACACGTGACAATAAACGACACCAAACCTAACTAAACTAAATTAAACTAAACTAAATTAAAGTTAACGATTGCAGAAGGAAGCCCAAGAGGTATTATGGAATTTCGAATTACACAGTAGTGTCACAGTCCTTGGGTCACTGAGTCCCTGTTTGACTATCGTACTCATTTATACTAAACCTATGCTAGACCCATTTTATTTTCCACATGCCCCCTCTCCTCTTCCAGGGGAAGCAGTCCGAGCCTCCCCACTCTCCACTTATAACTGAAACACTCCATCCAAATGTTCACATTCAACAGAGATCTCGAGACTCACATACCTGAAAAGTCAACATTTGGGATTTCTCGTAGTCAATGGCAGTCGAGTTCTCCACTATTAGTGTGACTTGGGCTTCACTCAAGACGGTTTGGGGAATAACTCGGAATCTTCCACCAGCGCCCACCAACGTGAGGATGAATTGTGCGTTTGGCCCCTGAAGCAGAAATAAAGATTTATTACAGACGTATTAGTTCCCCATTAAATGGTGTAGAGATCCTGTTCTTAGGAAGATGTTTAGCAACATCCTTTCTTGCATTGCTTCCTTGGAATGGAAGAAAATGTTCAAGGTCTCTACACGAGTTTAATCGGAACTGTATGGAGGTGCCATGGTAAATGTAATGATATCAAATATTTATGAGAGTTGATAAATAGTTCAGTAAAATGGTTTGGTTAAGAATTAGGAGGAGCATTCGCATCAGTAAGAGAATGAAGTGACTGAGATAATCTGGCCTTTTCAATGTAAACTTTATAGCCCTGTCCCACGATGCGAGTTCATTCCAAGAGCTCTCCCGAGTTTAAAAAAAAATCAAGCTTGTGGTAAGCACGGAGAATGAACGTAGCGGGTACGTCAGAGCTCGGGGACGTCTCTTAGCGGCTCGTAACGCTAACGGCAGGTACTCGGGAAGACTCGCTAACGGCATGTTGAAAAATGTCTACGAGAGCCCCGAGTACCGACGAGCGGCCATTACCGTAAATCTCCGAGTTTGAATCAGGGCAAACTCGGGAGAACTCTTTGAATGAACTCGTACAGTGGGACAGGGCTTTAAACCTATTCTGCATTTACATCAGTCATTGACTAACAGAGGAATACAAAATAAAAATTTAACCCAGCAGATGGCAATATATCCATGAAATAATTTCAAGCTAGCTGTTGCATAAGTTCTGACATAAATTACTTTGCAATCCTCCACAAACTTATATAAATATACTTTCATTCAGTGTTGCTGGTGATGGCTTCGTCAGTGACATGGCCCAATTCACTTGGTAGTAAAGCAAGTAGGCCAACCTGATCAAAATCTTTCACTGCTATTTTCAGTCCACGTAGTATCTCTCCCTCTGGCGGGTGCTCAGACATTGTGATCTCGAATTGCGACTGGGGTCCGTGCTCGCCGTAGAAGGTGGGCTGATGATTGTTGAGATCCACCACTTGGATTGTCACTATGGCTGTCATAAACGCCAGCATGTCCACCTCTGGGCTGACTTCTGAAGCCTTGTGCAAAACACAGGGATATATATTTAATGAGTTACATCTGGGTGATCGTTTTTTTGTTTTTGAATAACAGTGTGAGCGATTGCCAGTGGATACAGGACTGTGGAATGGAATAATAGATGATATCACCAATTTGTGCCCACCTGGCTCAGGTGCTAGAACATCAAACATAGAACTGTGCAGCACGCGAACAGACTCTTCGGCCAGCTACATGGATAGGAAAGGTTATAGAGGGATATGGGCCCAATGCAGACAAATGAGTAGCTTAGATGAGGCATGGATGTGTTGGGCCAAGGCGACTGTTTCCGTGCTGAATGTCTCTATGTCTGTGCTAAACATGATGCCAAGACCATGAGATGATTGTCAGAAAGTTCTTGTACAATGCTGGACTTTTGCTCTTGTCAATGAGGGTGAGGGGGAATCTAGAATGGTGGGCACCTAATTTCCCAATTCATGGTTCATACACATGCGTTTCCCACTTGAGAAGCCAACTCACGCAATCATCTCACAGACGCCCGGATATCTTCACGATAAAGTGAGACAAAACGTTACATACAACCGGATGAGGCATTAAATATCAGAGCAAACAGTATTCAAGGTTGACCATCAGTTCCAATTCCTACTCACCTGAACTAATAGTTTGTAAACATCCTTCTGAAGATGTTCTGTACTTTGCAGAAGAGTGATGACCCCACTTGTATTATTTATTTCAAAGGATCCATCATTGCCTGATAACAAGATCAAAAGTAAGTGTGTCCAAATCATGAAAAATCCATGTTTACTAAGTTACAGAAGTCATACAACTATTTAGATTTACGAGGATGTTGCCAGGACTCGAGGCCTGAGCTAAAGAGAGAAGTTGAGCAGGCTAGGACTTTATTACTTGGAGCACAAGAGGATGCGGTGTGAGGTATATACTGTAAGAGCAACAGACTCTATATAGAGATGTATAACATCATAAGTAGAATAGATCGGGTAGAAGCACTTTTGCCCAGTGTAGGGGAATCGAGAACTGGGGAACATAGGTTTAAGGTGAAAGGTGAAAGATTTACGAGGAACCTGGGGGGGGGGGCAGCTTTTGTACACAAAGGGTGGTGGGTATATGGAATGAGCTGCTGGAGGAGGTGATTGAGGCAGGTACTATCATAAAGTTTAAGAGACATTGGAACATGTACCTGGATAGGATAGATTTAGAGGACTATGGGCCAAGCACAGGTAGATGGAACTAATGTGGACGAGGCATGTTGGTCGGCATGGGCAAGTTTGCCCAAGGCCTGTTTCCACGCTGTATGACTACGTGACTCTATAACATGGAGCCCAACTTGCCCATGTCGACCAAGATGCACCATCAAATCTAGTCATACGTACCTGCCCACGTTTGGCCCATGTCCCTCTAACCATTTCCTATCCATGTACCTGTCCAAATGTCTGTTAAATGTTGCAATAATTACAAATGTTTAATGAAATTTGTTGTTAAAAATTTTTACAATTACATTTTATATCCCTATCAATATTCTCTATCTCTGGTTGAGGGCACTCAGAAGTCATCGTTTTCAAACTCAGGATTTATTCACCAAAAAGGCAATATTGTTATTGCTGACCCATTCCATGACTCCATGAAGTCCAAAAGGAAAAATATATATAATTTCTGAATATAGGGACTGTAGACATGACCCAGTTGACTGGGTCTAAAAGGCCAGGCTGCCAGGGCTTACAAAAGAGATAACAATAGAGATACTTATCTTGTGTTATTCCCTTACCATGAGCAATCGAGTAATGGATTGGGTTTGGGTTCCCCCTGTCTCCATCGTAAGCCACCACACTAAGTATTTCCGAACCCTGGAAGTAAAATCGAACGATATAAACTGCTTACGACTCCACGATATGATTACAGTGAGTACCATCTACAGAATACACTGCAGTTCCCCAGAGTCCCCCCGATACAGGAGCTTGATCGCCCCAACGCGGAGGGTCCGACCGCCGGCTACGGGAGTAAGATCGTCCCGTCAACGGAAGGCTCGAGGCCCTCGACCGCGGGAGAACAAAGAAGGGAAGAGATTGAACTTTTTGTTCACCATCCATCACAGTGAGGAATGTGGAGGAGTCACTGTGGTGGATGTTTATGTTAAAATGTATTTTGTGTGTTCTGTTGCTTTTATTTGTATGACTGACTTGGCAAATGAAATTCCTGGTATGTTGCAAAACATACTTGGCTAATAAAGTATTATTGTATTGTATTGTTTCTACACTAGCATCACCCGATCTTTACCATCAAGGATAAGGATAGCAGGCGTATGGGAACAACATCACCTCCACAAGGTGGTGCAGTGAATCAGCAGCTAGAGCTGCTGTCTCATAGTCTCAGATACCCAGGTTCGATCCTGACCTTAGATGCACTGTATGTAGAGTTTGCACGTTCTCCCTGTGACCGCGTGGGTTTCTTCTACGCAATGCGGTTTTCTCCCACATATCGAACCATGCGCTGGTTAATTGGCCTCTGTAAATTGCCCCTAGTGTGCAGGGAGTTAATGTGAAAATGGGATAACATAGAACTTGTGTGAACGGGTGATTGATGGCCGGCGATGACTCGGTGGGGACAAAAGGGTCCGTTTCCCAGCTGTATCTTTGAATCGAAACAAGAGCTTTTCACTGTACCCTGGCACACGTGACAATAACCTAAACTGAAAACGCCACCCAGCTCGGTTTAGGAAATGTATCACCTTTTGTTCAACGTCTTTGGGGCTAAACCCTGGAACTCTCTTCCAAATGTAACTGTGGCTCGAGAAGACAGCTCATCTTCTCCAGCTTGGTTAGGAATGGACAACCTACATCCTAAGAATGACGGAATAAAAGTGATGCAATTGGGACAACCAATAACTTACGGGCGCTGTGTCTTCATACACATGTCCAAAATACGGGGTGCCGGTGAATACAGGAGGGGTGTCCTGGACGTCTTCAACGTTAATTGTTACTGTGGCAGTTGATGAGCAGATCTGATGCCTTCCTCTGTGTTTCCCCCCACCATCCTACAAGAAAAGTGAAATCAAACATGCATTTCCATGCAGACATTCGGATTTCCCCGAGTCTTATTTTCCCCAACCTGCTGTAAAGTTGTCGGCTTACCTTGGTAATCACGGTGACAAAATGAACCCTGGATTTCTCGAAATCTAAAGTTGTGCTGCGCTTTATTTGAATAACTCCACTGTATCGGTCAATGGTAAATTTGCTTTGCGCATGTTCTGATAGGAGTTAAAACAAGGGGCGGAAAAAACTTAGAGAGCAGATTTAAAAAAATAACATCTAAAGTCTTTGTTGAAGAGCAGTAAGTGATATCTTTAAGAACAAGACCAAGTGCTTAACAATAACAATAAACAATTATTACTGTAATAGAATGAAACATCAGAAACCAGAGAAACATAGAAACTAGGTGCAGGAGGAGGCCATTCAGCCCTTCGAGCCAGCACCGCGATTCATTGTGATCATGGTGACGCAGGAAATGTTTAATAGATTGGGCAGCATGTGCACAGAGAGAGGTAAAACAGATTCAATGTTGCAGGTCATATCATCTACTGCGAAACATCCACAATATTTAGGTCACCTGCCTTTAGTTTTACTTTTTTGTTTGGAGATACAGTGAAGAAAAGGGCCCTTCGGCCCACCGATTCCGCACCGACTAGCGATCCCCGCACATTAACACTACCCTACACACACTAGGGACAATTTACACTTATATGGGGGGAAAGCAGGAAAGGGGGACTGATCTAGGATGATCAGCCATATCTTGTTGAATGGCGGTGCTGGCTCGAGGGGCCGAATGGCCTACTCCTGCACCTATTTTCTATGTTTATATGACCTGAACTGTACACAGTATTCTCAGGGTGGAAATTTCTTCCACAACTTCCCACAATGTCCTCGGGAACATTTGACCAGTTCCCTCCTTACATTTTTTTCTAAATTCATCGCAGTCCCTTTGTTAGAAAGACCAACCTGCAGAAAGTAGGTGACACTGCCTCCAGATCCATTGTCTTTATCCACAGCATATACCTTGAAGATACTGGCCCCTGGTGGTGCGTTCTGTCCCAGCCAGGAAAAAATAAGCATTAATTGTCAAACATCTTTGTAATAAATACTAAATGAGGAATCGCAAACTTTGAACAGCATCTTACCTCAGGTACATTAATGATGTAAGGTGTCTTAATAAACTCCGGGCTCTCATCATTAGCATCTGTTACAAGTATCCGAACCGTTTCGACAACCTATAGGCATAAAGGTAGTTTAGTTTATTGTCACGTATACCGAGGTACAGTGAAAAGCTTTGTGGGCCTGTCCCACTTATGCGACTTTTTCGGCGACTGCTGGCACCCGTCATAGGTCGTTGCAAGTCGCCGAAGATTTTCAACATGTTGAAAATCCAGCGGCGACCAGAACAAGGTACGACTCTTTGGGCGACTACTCACGACCGTACAGGCTTCACCCCAGCGACATGTCGCCAGGGTGTCACCTGTATGGTCGTGAGTCGTCTCCTCAGTCGCCCAAAGAGGCGTAGCGTTTTTCTGGTCACCGCTGGATTTTCAACATGTTGGAAATTTTCGGCGACCTGCAACGACCTATGACGGGTACCGGCAGTCGCCGAAAAAGTCGCGTAAGTGGGACAGGCCCATTAGTTACATGCTAATCAGTCAGTGGAAAGACTATACATGATTTCAATCGAGCTATTCACAGTGTACAGGTACATGGTAAAGGGAATAATGTTTAGGGTCAGATCAAGTCCAGTGAAGTCTGAATATAGACCAAGGATCTCCAGTGTGGTAGATTGTTGCTCAGGAAAGGACTCATTATTGAACATCAAAGTAACTGCAAGCTCATTTAGAAAGAAATATAGAATTTTAAAAAATCACAAATTCTGTACGAAACATTAATTAAAATCAATTAACAATGTTTAAGGTGAGAGGAACAAGAGGAGGAAGAACCTGAGTGGCAACATTTTTACTCAGAGGGTGGTGTGTACATGGAATGAGCTGCCAGAGGAGGTAGTTGAGGCAGATACTGTAATGGCATTTAATAGACACCTGGACAGGTTCATGGATAAGAAAGCTTCAGAGGAATATGATGCAATAGCAGGCAAGGGGTCAGCATGGATGAGTTGGGCTGAAGGGCCTGTTTCCGTGCTGTATGGCTCCCATGATTCTAATGATAATTTCTTTTCTGGAAAATAATTCTGATTAGAAGCCACACAACAATACCAAGTTGCAATGATCAATGATTTCCTACTAATTTCCGACTAAGGACGAATGTGTTTTGTAAACAAGTGCCAAATGAGGAATCCCAAATTTGAACTGCATCTTACCTCAGGAACATTAATGATGTAAGGTGTCTTTGGGATTCCTCATGTATCACATATTTTTCAGGTGGAGATTGGGCAGTAGGGTGGTGCAGCAGTAGAGTTGCTGCCTTACAGCGCCAGAGACCCAGGTTCAATCCTGACTACAGGTGCTACCTGGATGGAGTTTGTACGTTCTCCCTGTGACCACTTGAGTTTTCTCTGGGTGTTCTGGTTTCTCACACACTCCAAAGACATACAGGTTTGTAGGTAAATTGGCTTTGGTAAAAATTGTAAATTGTCCCTCGTGCTAGTGTGTGGGTATAGCTGGTGGGTATGGACCCGGTGGGCCAAAGGGCCTGTTTTCACTCTGTATCTCAAAACGAAATTAAATTCCAGAATTACAAAGGCAAAGTTTTTCCAAAAATGTGTTCATAAAATTGCAGATGACACAACGATTGGTGGTGGACACAAAATGCTGGAGTAACCCAGCGGGACAGGCAGCATCTCTGGAGAGAAGGCATGGGTGACGTTTCGGGTCGAGACCCTTCTTCAGACTGGTGGAATTGTTGGTGTGGAGAGGAGAATTAGATGACAAGGGTGACATCAGTCTGTTGGCGAAATGGGCTGAGAATATGCAGATATTAGATGATGCATATCTTAGGCAGTATTTGGCCGACTCTCACTCATGTTTCTTATCATAAATAGTTCTTCTTCACATGTCAGAAATCTTACCTTATTAATACCATCAGAAATGCTGACCAGCACCTCAATTTCATCTTCTTTCTGAGGAAAGAGGAAACACAGTTAGATGTGATCTCAGACAAAACAAAATGTCACCTATTACGTTGTCACCTTCCCCCCAGCTAACCATGATGCATTCTACATAATCCTTGAGCCTCATCCCCTTTGATCTCTCGTTTTCACTCCGTACCCTTCCATATCTTTATGTCTCCCTCTCCGCTGACTATAAATCTTTTTTTAAATATTGGCTTGTTTTTTGCTGATGTACAGATTAACCTTGTGCTTACTTTATGCTTAGTTGTAAAGGGAAACATGTTGGATAGAAACCATATGCACCAGTGCAAACCCCAGCCATGAACGTACTGGGACAATCTCTGACAGATGGCAAAGCCCTGACCTTCCATTCCACTGCCCCTTCACCTGCCCGCTTCATTCAAAGCATTTGCATGTCCCAACATTCAGAAACATTCAAAAATGAAAGTTAAAAAATCATTTTGTCTCTTCATGTACAGACAAGAACAAGCCCTTCAGCCAACAATGTCCGTGCCAAGCATAATGCCAAGACCAACTCTTATCTGCCTGTACATGATCCATATCCCCCTTGCATCCCAACATATCCATGTGCCCATGTAAAAACGTCTTAAACACCACTATTGTACCTGCCTCCAGCACCATCACTGACAGCACATTCCAGACGTCCACCATCCACTGTGTAAAATACTTGCCCCACACATCTCCTTTAAACACTGCCCCTCTTGCCTTAACTTATGTCTTCTAGTCTTTGACACTTCCACCTTGGGAAACTTTTAATTAAAATATAAAAATTCCCCCAAACCCTCAAACCCTCAAAGACATTGCAGCAAATGGAAATATTTCTCAAATAAGTCATTTATTCTATTTTTAGCTTTCTTTCTTGCAGGTGAACAATCTCTGTTGAACTGAAAGGGCGGAGGGTTGCTGTAGCGTACACCTGAGAACGGACTGCTCCATGTTACTGCAGAGGCTCTTGCAGCATTCATGTTGTAGTGCAAAGCCCCAGAGTGTGTCAGCGTGAATCTGTCCATAACTGTGGGACCTCTGTATTTGGACACATCTTTTGCAAACTCCTGAACTTGTTGGTATATATAATCAAGCATCAAACAATGGCTGACATTTGTCATAAAGTCCTGCTTTTGAATTTTTTTTTGTATTGGGATCACAGAGGTTGTATTATATAAAATTTGTAACTTCAGACCATAAGACATAGCAGCAGAATTAGGCCAGTCAGCCCATTGAATCTGTTCTGTCATTCGATCATGGCTGTTCTATTTTTCCTTATCATCCCTATTCATCTGCCTTCTCCCCATAACCTTTGATGCACTTACTAACCAAGAAACCACCAACCTCTGCTTCAAAATTACCCATTGACTTGGCCTCCACAGCCGCCTGTGGCAATGAATTCCACAGATTCACCACCGTCTGACCAAAGAAGTTCCTCCGTATTTCATTTCTAAAGGTACGTCTTTTTATTCTGAGGTTGTGCCCTCTGGTTCTAGACTCTCCTATTACTGGAAACATCCTTTCCTTAGCATCCAAAACAGAGTTTTTCACACTATCTCAGAACCTGACAATGATCAACCAATACCAACACCAAGTGTTGCACATTAAGGAAATCAGGGGGTTTGGGGTTAGTGCAGGAAAATGGTGCTGAGATTAATGATCAGCCCTGATGTTACTAAACTGCAGAGAAGGTGCCAAATGTCCAACTTCTGTTTCTACTTATTATGTACTAAAGTTTCCTGCATTATAACAGGGACTTTACTTCAGAACCGTTATAAAATGAAATTACTACAAAGTGCATTGGGATGATCAGAGGCAGTGGAAGCTGACCTCTTTTAAAATAATTGGATACATTTATGAGAAAGAACATATAAGTAATGGAGAGATGGCAGGAAGATGGATTTAGTGTGGAAGGCCAATTTAAAGTCACCAGTAATAAAAATGCACAAAAGGATGCAATGTGCTGGAGTAACTCAGCAGGTCAGGTAGCATCTCTGGAGAACATGGAAATGTGACGTTTCAGGTCAAGACCCTTCTTCAGACTCGACGAGGGACTTGACCTGAAACGTCACCTTTCCATGTTCTTCAGAGATTCAGAATAAGGAGTAAGCCATTTAGAACAGAGACGAGGAAACACTTTTTCTCCCAGAGAGTGGAGTCTGTGGAATTCTCTGCCTCAGAGGGCGGTGGAGGCAGGTTCACAGGATGCTTTCAAGAGGGAGCTAGATAGGGCGCTTAAAAATAGCGGAGTCAAGGGATATGGGGAGAAGGCAGGAATGGGGTATTGATTGGGGATGATCAGCCATGATCACATTGAATGGCGGTGCTGGCTCGAAGGGCCAAACGGCCTACTCCTGCAGCTATTGTCTATTGTCTATTGTCTATTCCGAGATCTGCCTGACCTGCTGAGTTACTCTAGCACTTTATGTCCTTTTGTGTATTAACCAACATCTGCAGTTTCTTGTTTCTACAATGAGCTGAAAAGCCTCCTTGTGGGGTCAGTGTGTTGACTGAATTCTACCAATCATTGTAAATGAAACAAAGCATCCTTACCTCTCTATCCAGCTCTTCCACCAAAGTGACTTTCCCGGTTTGTGGATCCACTGAAAAATAGTTTTTCGATCCTGGTTCAAATGTCATGTCATATGCAACAGAATTTCCTTCCAGATCAGTACCATTTAAAGTGTATACATGGGACCCTAGGGAGGGATTTGAAATCATGTTTATACCATTATGAACACATTACAGGGGAACAAGTTACACATCATTGCCTCCATTCTTCTTGTCTCTAGTGAGTTTAGGCCAATCCTACAGATTCTCTCCTCACGAGCTGCTTGGTCAGTTACCCCAGCGCAGGGCTTACATAGTAAATGTCAGAGCCCTGGGGACTGCTGCAGAACAGAGACCTGGGGGGTAGAAGTACAGTCCTCTAAAAGTGGCAACACAGGTAGACAAGGTGGTGAAGAAAGCATACGGTATACTTGCTTTCATCGTTGGGGTATTGAGTGAAAGATTTGGGATTTCATGTTACAGCTGTACAGGTTGGTGATCATAAGATCGTAAGTGATAGGAGCAGAATTTGGCCATTCGGCCCATCAAGTCTACTCCGCCATCCAATCATGGCTGATCTATCTCTCCCTCCTAACCCCATTTTCTGCCTTCTCCCCGTAACCTCTGACACCCGTACAAAGTGAGACCACATCTGGAATGTTGTGTACAGTTCTGGTCACTGTATCATAAGAAGGATGTGATTAAGCTGGAGAGATGCAGAAATGTTTTTCAAGGATGTTTACCAGAAGGCATAGATTTAAAGTGAATGGGGAAAGATTTAAAAGGGGCCAAAAGGGCAATTTTTCATGCAGAATGAGCTGCCAGAGTAAGTTGTAGGATCAGGTGTAATTACAATGTTTGAAAGATACTTGGGCAGGTTGGTGTTTGGGAAAGATTCAGAGGGATATGGACTACTACGGGCAACTGGGACCAGCTCAGGAAAGCATCTCGGTCAGCAGGGACAAGTTGGGCCGAAGGGCCTGGTCCTCTAAATATTGCTTCACAAAATCCAAAGCAAGGATATTCCTCTATAGTTATACGTCCAAGGCCCAGTACAATCTCCACAATTTACGAGGATGTTGCCAGTACTAGAGGGTGTGAGCTATAGGGAGAGGTTGTGTAGGCTGGGTCTCTATTCCATGGAGCGTAGGAGGATGAGGGGAGAACTTATAGAGGTGTACAAAATCATGAGAGGAATAGATCGGGTAGATGCACAGAATCTCTTGCCCAGAGTAGGGGAATCGAGGACCAGAGGACATAGGTTCAAGGTGAAGGGAAAAAGATTTAATAGGAATCTGAGGGGTAACTTTTTCACACAGAGGGTGGTGGGTGTATGGAACAAGCTGCAAGAGGAGGTAGTTGAGGCTGAGACTAACCCACCATTTAAGAAACAGTTAGACAGGTACATGGATAGGACAGGTTTGGAGGGTTATGGACCAAGTGCAGGCAAGTGGGACTAGGGTAGCTAGGACAGTGTTGGCCGGTGTGGGCAAGTTGGGCCTTAGGGCCTGTTTCCATACTGTATCACTCTATGACTCTATGACTCTAAGTGTACAGGACACCTTTACTCTGGAGCAACTAACAGTCTTCTGGGGGAATTCAGCAAATGAAGCAGCATCTTCGAGTGGAAAGGAATGGTCGATGTTTCCAGTCATTGTCTACCCACAGTACAGATCAGTGTCCGACGAAGGCAGTACAACATTCCCATTTTCCCACAACTGATCTTCATATCTGGAAAATAGTCACAAAAAGCTGGAGTGACCCAGTGGGTCAACCTGCATTTCTGTAGAAACATAATAGGTGATGTTTCGGGTCGAGACCCTATTCTTCAGACTAAGAGTCAGGGGAAAGGGAAATGAGAGATATAGACGGTGATTTAGAGAGATATAGAACAAATGAATGAAACATTGCCGAAAAAGTAAGGATGATAAAGGAAACAGGTCATTGTTAGTTGAGGTATAGGCTCGGTATCCAGAAAAGTGGGATTGTTATGGATCAGACACGATTATATTTTGTGTGTGAATTTCCATCGCATGGTCCTGTCAAAGAGCATTAAGCTTTGCAACATTTCCCATGAGAGTATCTCTAACACCTACCTATAAGTGTGTCTTCAGGAATGCTCAACATGGCCATGTTCCCATTGGTGCTGTTGGGAGCATTGTCGTAGAAATAAGGCGCATAATCTGCGTGAACTAGCGGACATTCAACATTGTGTTAATCAAGAAATCTCCAAGCAAGATGCATGCTGCAGGGTCTCAGCAAACAACAATCCCATAACCTCAATCCTATGAACAGTTTACTCGAAATCGCTTAAAATTGAAATAACTACCACTCATTTCTGTCACGCAATCAAGTGATTATTGGACTTCACTCAACATTATTTTAGACAATTTTGGAGCATTTTCATATTATATCTGAATATGCAGAAGGGCTAGTTAGTTAGGTCAGTGTAATAATAACTGCAAATTATTATAGTTTTTTTGTTGTAATAGACATAGTAACAAATGCAAATGCAACGAGAGAAAGTGTGCATTCAATCCATGAAAGGATCACAAAACATCTTCTAAGACAGCACAGAACCAGCTTCCAACAATAATACCACGACCAATGTTAAATTACTTCAAGTCATGTCCCACGATATTATTATTAGTTATTATCACAATATTATGCATGTAGTTTGGCTGACACACTCCATGATATAGTTAATAATTACGCAGAGGATTATTGCGGATTAGGCTACTCTGGTCGTTCTGATAGAGAGCTTATTTTTAAAATATAACGAGACTACACACTTACCAAGAGAGATGTATGTCACAGCAAATAGGATGGAAATGTAGCAGATCTCCACACGCTTCATTATCGCGTAGCAGCAGGCTTGATTTTATTGGAAGTAATCTTGATGTTATTCCAGAGGGAGCATTCTGCTGGCCCGCGCAGTGTCGCTGGCTTTGGACAGATGCAGCTAAGATTTGGCTGGCTTTGGACAGATGCAGCTAAGATTTTAATCGGATGACTCATTCTTCCGAGGAGACTGGAAGCTGCTTTCTTGGGTAAATCCATCACACGACTGACGATAGACTTAAATCTTCCATTCGGGTTATTTATCAAAATAAACCTGATGAAATGCTTTGGTTCATTGAAGTTGCAGCTGTAATTTCACATGTTCACAAAACGAATGGATCTTCTCACGTGTGAAATTGTGAAAGTTATTTTGACGGCACGAATAATATGAAAATTCTGTCTAGAGGCACAGTGGCGCAGTGGGTAGAGCTGCTGCCTCCCAGCGCCAGAGACCCAGGTTCAATTCTGACCTCTGGTGATGCCTGTATGGAGTTTGCATGTTCTTCATGTGGTCACGTGGGTTTCCTCCAAGTGTTCAAGTTTCCTCCCACATTCCAAAGATATCTAGGTTAATCGGCATAGAGTCAGATTGATTTTATCATGCTTGATTCATTGATTGAAAGAGACAGCCTAGAAATATATAGGCCCTTTGGTCCATCGAGTCCACTCCGACCATCGATCATGAATTCACACTTATTCTAAGTTACCTCACTTTTGCATCCACTCCCTACACACTAGGGACAATGAACTACAAGCCCACACGTCTTTGGAATGTGGGAGGAAACCAGAGCACCCAATATAAACCCTTGCCGTCACAGGGAGAAGGTGCAAACTCCACACAGATAGCACCTGAGGTCAGGATCGAACCTGGGTCTCTGATGTTGTGGGGGCTTCCCTATTCACTTCTTCATTCCAATAAAGGCAAAGCCTCTTCAGAAGCCTTTTGCTGTTCAAGTTATCTTGAAATGTACTTCAGACTAATCTGCTCATCACTTAATCCCAGCGTTTTGCTCATGTCTCATCAAGCTCCCAATGGAATTAGGGTCCAGAAATCCCAAACGCTTTCAAATATAATAATAAAATAACATGCATTGTTAACTATTTCATTTATTTATCCAATGCTCTGTATAAAGAGAATAACTTGCTGGCACTTTCCAGTTAACCTAATCTCTTTTTCTCTCAGCATTTACATTGAACATCCCAGGAAAAGCAGAGCAGACACTATGAGAGTAATGGTACACAAAAATGCTGGAGAAACTCAGCGGGTGCAGCAGCATCTATGGAGCGAAGGAAATAGGTAACGTTTCGGGCCGAAACCCTTCTTGAGTCTGAAGAAGGGTTTCGGCCCGAAACGTTACCTATTTCCTTCGCTCCATAGATGCTGCTGCACCCGCTGAGTTTCTCCAGCATTTTTGTGTACCTTCGATTTTCCAGCATCTGCAGTTCCTTCTTTAACACTATGAGAGTAATAACTGAGGTATCATTAAGTACCAGTGTCATCCAATTCCTATGAAAATTATAAATGGCAGGTGATGATTAAAGGTTGGGATTTGTGTTCAAAATTTATGACCATTAAGAATTTAGTTCAGACTTCAATAAATTATTGACTGCTTAAGTATTCATATTGAATATACACATTATTAAGGCCCATCTGATGTATTTGAATCACTTCAATGAAATGCTTAAACCATTACAGAAGGTACATTTGTGGGACAATTCTGCATGAAAATCCAATATAGCTTTTATCATGGCTTGTTTTCGTTTAGTTAATTGAAGGATATAGCGCAGAAATAGGCCCTTGGGCCCACCGACCAGCGATCCCTGCACACTAACGCTATCCTACAGTAGGGACAATTTATAATTATACCAAGCCAATTAGCCTACAAATGTTTACATCTTTGGAGTGTGGGAGGAAACCAGATCTCCTGGAGGAAACCCACATGGTCACAGGGAGAATGTACAAACTCCGTACGGACAGTAACCGTAGTCAGGATCGAACCCGGGTCTCTGGTGTTGGAAGGCAGCAACTCGCCCGCCATGCCACCATGCCGCCCATTAAAAAAATATATCTTATAGTGCAAACACAGGCCCCGACTAGTACAGATGTTGCAGTTGGAGATATCGCAGGCGTCAGCACATCCGACGTACAATTAGTTGGCCTCGTTCTGGAGAAGAGCCTCTTTGATCACGGTCTCTCCTCTGCCAGATATATCTCTGCAACACCAGTCCTGTCATCCAGGGAACTATCCTTTTATTCCCTCTCTTTGCTCTCAATCCTCTCACCAATTCTCAATCCACCTCAAGGTATGAAGAAGTTCTCCTCCTCTCTCCGACGAGAGTTCTGCAACACCCTCTCTCGCTGCTCCCCCTCTGTGATCGTCATCGTTACTGTTTTGCATATCTTTCATTCATTCGTTCTGTATCTCTCTCCATCACTGTCTATATCTCTCGTTTCCCTTTCCCCTGACTCTCAGTCTGAAGAAAGATTTTGATCCGAAACGTCACCCATTCCTTTTCTCCAGAGACGCTGTCTGACCTGCTGAGTTACTCCAGCTTTTTGTGTCTATCTTCGGTTCAAACCAGCATCTGATGATCCGTCCTACACATCCAGTATGTTTCTTCCAGTTCCATATGATCTAAACTTGTTGATCAATCCTGTGTAGGATCTTATCAAAAGCCTTCTGTAAATCGAAACAAACTACCCTAACTGACTCCCCTTATCAATTCTGTTGGTCACAGCCGAAAAGAATTCCAACAGATTGTTGAACAAAATTGTCCTGTCATAAATCCATGAAAGGTCTGCTCTATCCTCTTTCAAGGTGATCTTTTAGTACATCCTTCATTATAGATTCCGGAATATTCTGCACCATTGAAAAAGTATGTTCTTCGAATATTCTTTCTCTCTCCTTCCCTTTCTAAACAGTGAAGTGACATTTGTTTCTTTTCAATCCACAATAA
>JAXLNO010006017.1:44823-113517 GCA_038087875.1 Malacoraja senta
CCGGGCAATGAGGGATAGGCAATACTTTGCTAAATTGGGGCGGCATGGGGGCCACAGCTGCCTTGCAGCGCCCGAGACCCAGGTTCGATCCAGACCAAGGTGCTGTCTGTACGGAGTTTGTACGTTCTCCCCGTGACCTGTGTGGGCTTCCTCCGAGATGTTCGGTTTCCTCCCACACTCCAAAGACGTACAGGTTTGTAGGTTAATTGACTTGGTCCAAATGTAAAATTGTCCCTAGTGTGTGTAGAATAGTGTCAATGTGCGGGGATCGCTGGTCGGTGCGGACTCAATGGGCCGAAGGGCCTGTTTCCGCGCTGTATCTCTAAACTAAACTAAATTAAACTAGCCAGTGATATTGACAACACAAGAACAATATGAAAATAGCAGAAGGGCCTGAAGAAGGCTTCCGACCCCAATCGTCAGATATTCCTTTTCTCCAGAGATGCTGCCTGACCCGCTGAGTTACTTCCAGCACTTTGTATCATTACTTGTTTAGCATTGTTTTAACATAAGATCATAAAGGCTTTCTTGCTGTGCAGCAGTAAAAGGGTATCTGTAACTCACATTGCATTCAGGGACTGGGGAAAGAGACCCAGCCGGGAAAGGGTACAGAGAAGATTTACGAGGATGTTGCCAGGGCTAGAGGGTCTGAGCTACAGGGAGAGGTTGAGTAGGCTGGGCCTCCAGTCCCTGGAGCGCAGAAGGATGAGGGGTGATCTTATAGAGTTGTATAAAATTATTAGAAGAATAGATCGGGTAGATGCACAGAGTCTCTTGCCCAAAGTAGAGGAATCGAGGACCAGAGGACATAGGTTTACGGTGAAGGGGAAAATATTTAATAGGAATCTGAGGGGTAACTTTTTCACACAGAGGGTGGTGGGTGTATGGAACAAGCTGCCAGAGAGGGTAGTTGAGGCTGGGACTATCCCAACGTTTAAAAAACTGTTAGACAGGTACATGGATAGGACAAGTTTGCAGGGATATGGATCAAACGCAGGCAGGTGGGACTAGGGTAGCTGGGACATGTTGGACGGTGTGGACAAGTTGGGCCGAAGGGCCTGTTTCCACACTGTGTCACTCTATGACTCTATGACCCAGCGTTAATAACAATGAGCTTTTGATAGCTGCTCCCAACATTCATGTTATATCCCAAGGCAATTAACCGAGTGGATCAAAAAGCAAAGGCAGGATTGATGAATGAAGCCGAGGGGATGTTAAGGCACAGGTCACAGGGTTTTGGGCGGATATGTTTACGTAAAGTGGGAGATTAGTTAGGGGGATGCACTGAGAGGCTTTGCTCATTATCCAGGCAGATCATATCACTCATGAATACACAAGTTGTGCAAAAGAGAAAATAAGTGCAGAAAGTGCCACAACGAGGTAGATTCTGTGCAGTTTAGCTGGCTTTCAACTGCAGAGCTATCCGTTTATGTACCAGAGAGGTGTTCAAGAATGCAGCATAAACACAGACTTACTGAGACACAGATAACAGGAGAGCCCCCAGGTGAGTTTTCAGGAATCCGTGCGACGTAGAAAGCCGATGTGAATTCGGGAGTGTTGTCGTTGGTATCCACGATGTGAACGATAATGTCGGCTGTTGAACTGAACTGCTCTGGGGTATCCGACTCAGCAGCGATGAGCTGAGAGGAAGAGAGAAGCATGTTCACTGAAGATCATGATGATAAGAGCAATCCAGGGAATTACAGAATGGTTAAGGGGCTGTCCCACTTGGGCGACCTAATTGGCGAGTGTGAAGAGGTTAGGAGAGTTTGAAAAAATGACATGTAGAAGACCTCCTTCCACCTCCTTCGACTATGTTGAAGACCAGCTTCGACTAGCTATGATTAGCTACGACTAACTTTGGGAAAATTGGACACCGAATAGTGGAGAGTGAAGACGACCTCCTTCGATCTCCTTCGACCTCCCTTCGACTATGATGAAGACTATCTGCGACTACCTTCGACTACCCTCGATTACCTACGACTAACATGCTGACCTACTACGACCTACTACGACTAAACCTATGAGTAAAAAAAGTATCGATTTTTTCCATGGCGACCTTTTTTTACTCGCGGGCATTTTTTAACATATTGAAAAAAACGCCGCAACCTAGCTGAGGCCTCGAGTACGCGGAGACCACTCTCGAGCATGAAGGAGAGTTACGAAGACCTCCTACGACCTCGTGTCGACCATGCTGCGAGTATGAGTCAAGGGCAAACTCGCCAGAACTTGCGGATTAGATCACCCAAGTGGGACAGCCCTTTAGATTGAGGTACAGTAAAAAGAACAAAAAAGCCTTTCGCTGTAACTCGGTACACGTGACAATAAACGACACCAAACCTAACTAAACTAAATTAAACTAAACTAATTAAAGTTAACGATTGCAGAAGGAAGCCCAAGAGGTATTATGGAATTTCGAATTACACAGTAGTGTCACAGTCCTTGGGTCACTGAGTCCCTGTTTGACTATCGTACTCATTTATACTAAACCTATGCTAGACCCATTTTATTTTCCACATGCCCCCTCTCCTCTTCCAGGGGAAGCAGTCCGAGCCTCCCCACTCTCCACTTATAACTGAAACACTCCATCCAAATGTTCACATTCAACAGAGATCTCGAGACTCACATACCTGAAAAGTCAACATTTGGGATTTCTCGTAGTCAATGGCAGTCGAGTTCTCCACTATTAGTGTGACTTGGGCTTCACTCAAGACGGTTTGGGGAATAACTCGGAATCTTCCACCAGCGCCCACCAACGTGAGGATGAATTGTGCGTTTGGCCCCTGAAGCAGAAATAAAGATTTATTACAGACGTATTAGTTCCCCATTAAATGGTGTAGAGATCCTGTTCTTAGGAAGATGTTTAGCAACATCCTTTCTTGCATTGCTTCCTTGGAATGGAAGAAAATGTTCAAGGTCTCTACACGAGTTTAATCGGAACTGTATGGAGGTGCCATGGTAAATGTAATGATATCAAATATTTATGAGAGTTGATAAATAGTTCAGTAAAATGGTTTGGTTAAGAATTAGGAGGAGCATTCGCATCAGTAAGAGAATGAAGTGACTGAGATAATCTGGCCTTTTCAATGTAAACTTTATAGCCCTGTCCCACGATGCGAGTTCATTCCAAGAGCTCTCCCGAGTTTAAAAAAAAATCAAGCTTGTGGTAAGCACGGAGAATGAACGTAGCGGGTACGTCAGAGCTCGGGGACGTCTCTTAGCGGCTCGTAACGCTAACGGCAGGTACTCGGGAAGACTCGCTAACGGCATGTTGAAAAATGTCTACGAGAGCCCCGAGTACCGACGAGCGGCCATTACCGTAAATCTCCGAGTTTGAATCAGGGCAAACTCGGGAGAACTCTTTGAATGAACTCGTACAGTGGGACAGGGCTTTAAACCTATTCTGCATTTACATCAGTCATTGACTAACAGAGGAATACAAAAATAAAAATTTAACCCAGCAGATGGCAATATATCCATGAAATAATTTCAAGCTAGCTGTTGCATAAGTTCTGACATAAATTACTTTGCAATCCTCCACAAACTTATATAAATATACTTTCATTCAGTGTTGCTGGTGATGGCGTCGTCAGTGACATGGCCCAATTCACTTGGTAGTAAAGCAAGTAGGCCAACCTGATCAAAATCTTTCACTGCTATTTTCAGTCCACGTAGTATCTCTCCCTCTGGCGGGTGCTCAGACATTGTGATCTCGAATTGCGACTGGGGTCCGTGCTCGCCGTAGAAGGTGGGCTGATGATTGTTGAGATCCACCACTTGGATTGTCACTATGGCCTGTCATAAACGCCAGCATGTCCACCTCTGGGCTGACTTCTGAAGCCTTGTGCAAAACACAGGGATATATATTTATGAGTTACATCTGGGTGATCGTTTTTTTTGTTTTTGAATAACAGTGTGAGCGATTGCCAGTGGATACAGGACTGTGGAATGGAATAATAGATGATATCACCAATTTGTGCCCACCTGGCTCAGGTGCTAGAACATCAAACCATAGAACTGTGCAGCACGCGAACAGACTCTTCGGCCAGCTACATGGATAGGAAAGGTTATAGAGGGATATGGGCCCAATGCAGACAAATGAGTAGCTTAGATGAGGCATGGATGTGTTGGGCCAAGGCGACTGTTTCCGTGCTGAATGTCTCTATGTCTGTGCTAAACATGATGCCAAGACATGAGATGATTGTCAGAAAGTTCTTGTACAATGCTGGACTTTTGCTCTTGTCAATGAGGGTGAGGGGGAATCTAGAATGGTGGGCACCTAATTTCCCAATTCATGGTTCATACACATGCGTTTCCCACTTGAGAAGCCAACTCACGCAATCATCTCACAGACGCCCGGATATCTTCACGATAAAGTGAGACAAAACGTTACATACAACCGGATGAGGCATTAAATATCAGAGCAAACAGTATTCAAGGTTGACCATCAGTTCCAATTCCTACTCACCTGAACTAATAGTTTGTAAACATCCTTCTGAAGATGTTCTGTACTTTGCAGAAGAGTGATGACCCCACTTGTATTATTTATTTCAAAGGATCCATCATTGCCTGATAACAAGATCAAAAGTAAGTGTGTCCAAATCATGAAAAATCCATGTTTACTAAGTTACAGAAGTCATACAACTATTTATATTTACGAGGATGTTGCCAGGACTCGAGGCCTGAGCTAAAGAGAGAAGTTGAGCAGGCTAGGACTTTATTACTTGGAGCACAAGAGGATGCGGTGTGAGGTATATACTGTAAGAGCAACAGACTCTATATAGAGATGTATAACATCATAAGTAGAATAGATCGGGTAGATGCACTTTTGCCCAGTGTAGGGGAATCGAGAACTGGGGAACATAGGTTTAAGGTGAAAGGTGAAAGATTTACGAGGAACCTGGGGGGGGGGGGCAGCTTTTGTACACAAAGGGTGGTGGGTATATGGAATGAGCTGCTGGAGGAGGTGATTGAGGCAGGTACTATCATAAAGTTTAAGAGACATTGGAACATGTACCTGGATAGGATAGATTTAGAGGACTATGGGCCAAGCACAGGTAGATGGAACTAATGTGGACGAGGCATGTTGGTCGGCATGGGCAAGTTTGCCCAAGGCCTGTTTCCACGCTGTATGACTACGTGACTCTATAACATGGAGCCCAACTTGCCCATGTCGACCAAGATGCACCATCAAATCTAGTCATACGTACCTGCCCACGTTTGGCCCATGTCCCTCTAACCATTTCCTATCCATGTACCTGTCCAAATGTCTGTTAAATGTTGCAATAATTACAAATGTTTTAATGAAATTTGTTGTTAAAAAATTTTACAATTACATTTTATATCCCTATCAATATTCTCTATCTCTGGTTGAGGGCACTCAGAAGTCATCGTTTTCAAACTCAGGATTTATTCACCAAAAAGGCAATATTGTTATTGCTGACCCATTCCATGACTCCATGAAGTCCAAAAGGAAAAATATATATAATTTCTGAATATAGGGACTGTAGACATGACCCAGTTGACTGGGTCTAAAAGGCCAGGCTGCCAGGGCTTACAAAAGAGATAACAATAGAGATACTTATCTTGTGTTATTCCCTTACCATGAGCAATCGAGTAATGGATTGGGTTTGGGTTCCCCTGTCTCCATCGTAAGCCACCACACTAAGTATTTCCGAACCCTGGAAGTAAAATCGAACGATATAAACTGCTTACGACTCCACGATATGATTACAGTGAGTACCATCTACAGAATACACTGCAGTTCCCCAGAGTCCCCCCGATACAGGAGCTTGATCGCCCCAACGCGGAGGGTCCGACCGCCGGCTACGGGAGTAAGATCGTCCCGTCAACGGAAGGCTCGAGGCCCTCGACCGCGGGAGAACAAAGAAGGGAAGAGATTGAACTTTTTGTTCACCATCCATCACAGTGAGGAATGTGGAGGAGTCACTGTGGTGGATGTTATGTTAAAATGTATTTTGTGTGTTCTGTTGCTTTTATTTGTATGACTGACTTGGCAAATGAAATTCTGGTATGTTGCAAAACATACTTGGCTAATAAAGTATTATTGTATTGTATTGTTTCTACACTAGCATCACCCGATCTTTACCATCAAGGATAAGGATAGCAGGCGTATGGGAACAACATCACCTCCACAAGGTGGTGCAGTGAATCAGCAGCTAGAGCTGCTGTCTCATAGTCTCAGATACCCAGGTTCGATCCTGACTTAGATGCACTGTATGTAGAGTTTGCACGTTCTCCCTGTGACCGCGTGGGTTTCTTCTACGCAATGCGGTTTTCTCCCACATATCGAACATGCGCTGGTTAATTGGCCTCTGTAAATTGCCCCTAGTGTGCAGGGAGTTAATGTGAAAATGGGATAACATAGAACTTGTGTGAACGGGTGATTGATGGCCGGCGATGACTCGGTGGGACAAAAGGGTCCGTTTCCCAGCTGTATCTTTGAATCGAAACAAGAGCTTTTCACTGTACCCTGGCACACGTGACAATAACCTAAACTGAAAACGCCACCCAGCTCGGTTAGGAAATGTATCACCTTTTGTTCAACGTCTTTGGGGCTAAACCCTGGAACTTCTCTTCCAAATGTAACTGTGGCTCGAGAAGACAGCTCATCTTCTCCAGCTTGGTTAGGAATGGACAACCTACATCCTAAGAATGACGGAATAAAAGTGATGCAATTGGGACAACCAATAACTTACGGGCGCTGTGTCTTCATACACATGTCCAAAATACGGGGTGCCGGTGAATACAGGAGGGGTGTCCTGGACGTCTTCAACGTTAATTGTTACTGTGGCAGTTGATGAGCAGATCTGATGCCTTCCTCTGTGTTTCCCCCCACCATCCTACAAGAAAAGTGAAATCAAACATGCATTTCCATGCAGACATTCGGATTTCCCGAGTCTTATTTTCCCCAACCTGCTGTAAAGTTGTCGGCTTACCTTGGTAATCACGGTGACAAAATGAACCCTGGATTTCTCGAAATCTAAAGTTGTGCTGCGCTTTATTTGAATAACTCCACTGTATCGGTCAATGGTAAATTTGCTTTTGCGCATGTTCTGATAGGAGTTAAAACAAGGGGCGGAAAAAACTTAGAGAGCAGATTTAAAAAAATAACATCTAAAGTCTTTGTTGAAGAGCAGTAAGTGATATCTTTAAGAACAAGACCAAGTGCTTAACATTAACAATAAACAATTATTACTGTAATAGAATGAAACATCAGAAACCAGAGAAACATAGAAACTAGGTGCAGGAGGAGGCCATTCAGCCCTTCGAGCCAGCACCGCGATTCATTGTGATCATGGTGACGCAGGAAATGTTTAATAGATTGGGCAGCATGTGCACAGAGAGAGTAAAACAGATTCAATGTTGCAGGTCATATCATCTACTGCGAAACATCCACAATATTTAGGTCACCTGCCTTTAGTTTTACTTTTTTGTTTGGAGATACAGTGAAGAAAAGGGCCCTTCGGCCCACCGATTCCGCACCGACTAGCGATCCCCGCACATTAACACTACCCTACACACACTAGGGACAATTTACACTTATATGGGGGGAAAGCAGGAAAGGGGGACTGATCTAGGATGATCAGCCATGATCTTGTTGAATGGCGGTGCTGGCTCGAGGGGCCGAATGGCCTACTCCTGCACCTATTTTCTATGTTTATATGACCTGAACTGTACACAGTATTCTCAGGGTGGAAATTTCTTCCACAACTTCCCACAATGTCCTCGGGAACATTTGACCAGTTCCCTCCTTACATTTTTTTCTAAATTCATCGCAGTCCCTTTGTTAGAAAGACCAACCTGCAGAAAGTAGGTGACACTGCCTCCAGATCCATTGTCTTTATCCACAGCATATACCTTGAAGATACTGGCCCCTGGTGGTGCGTTCTGTCCCAGCCAGGAAAAAATAAGCATTAATTGTCAAACATCTTTGTAATAAATACTAAATGAGGAATCGCAAACTTTGAACAGCATCTTACCTCAGGTACATTAATGATGTAAGGTGTCTTAATAAACTCCGGGCTCTCATCATTAGCATCTGTTACAAGTATCCGAACCGTTTCGACAACCTATAGGCATAAAGGTAGTTTAGTTTATTGTCACGTATACCGAGGTACAGTGAAAAGCTTTGTGGGCCTGTCCCACTTATGCGACTTTTTCGGCGACTGCCGGCACCCGTCATAGGTCGTTGCAAGTCGCCGAAGATTTTCAACATGTTGAAAATCCAGCGGCGACCAGAACAAGGTACGACTCTTTGGGCGACTACTCACGACCGTACAGGCTTCACCCCAGCGACATGTCGCCAGGGTGTCGCCTGTATGGTCGTGAGTCGTCTCCTCAGTCGCCCAAAGAGTCGTAGCGTTTTTCTGGTTGCCGCTGGATTTTCAACATGTTGGAAATTTTCGGCGACCTGCAACGACCTATGACGGGTGCCGGCAGTCGCCGAAAAAGTCGCGTAAGTGGGACAGGCCCATTAGTTACATGCTAATCAGTTAGTGGAAAGACTATACATGATTTCAATCGAGCTATTCACAGTGTACAGGTACATGGTAAAGGGAATAATGTTTAGGGTCAGATCAAGTCCAGTGAAGTCTGAATATAGACCAAGGATCTCCAGTGAGGTAGATTGTAGCTCAGGAAAGGACTCATTATTGAACATCAAAGTAACTGCAAGCTCATTTAGAAAGAAATATAGAATTTTTAAAAATCACAAATTCTGTACGAAACATTAATTAAA
Source organism: Malacoraja senta (assembly GCA_038087875.1). Classification (NCBI taxonomy): domain Eukaryota; kingdom Metazoa; phylum Chordata; class Chondrichthyes; order Rajiformes; family Rajidae; genus Malacoraja; species Malacoraja senta. The sequence goes on from JAXLNO010006017.1 coordinate 53,585, forward strand.
ATCAATTAACAATGTCTAAGGTGAGAGGAGCAAGAGGAGGAAGAACCTGAGTGGCAACATTTTTACTCAGAGGGTGGTGTGTACATGGAATGAGCTGCCAGAGGAGGTAGTTGAGGCAGATACTGTAATGGCATTTAATAGACACCTGGACAGGTTCATGGATAAGAAAGCTTCAGAGGAATATGATGCAATAGCAGGCAAGGGGTCAGCATGGATGAGTTGGGCTGAAGGGCCTGTTTCCGTGCTGTATGGCTCCCATGATTCTAATGATAATTTCTTTTCTGGAAAATAATTCTGATTAGAAGCCACACAACAATACCAAGTTGCAATGATCAATGATTTCCTACTAATTTCCGACTAAGGACGAATGTGTTTTGTAAACAAGTGCCAAATGAGGAATCCCAAATTTGAACAGCATCTTACCTCAGGAACATTAATGATGTAAGGTGTCTTTGGGATTCCTCATGTATCACATATTTTTCAGGTGGAGATTGGGCAGTAGGGTGGTGCAGCAGTAGAGTTGCTGCCTTACAGCGCCAGAGACCCAGGTTCAATCCTGACTACAGGTGCTACCTGGATGGAGTTTGTACGTTCTCCCTGTGACCACTTGAGCTTTCTCTGGGTGTTCTGGTTTCTCACACAGTCCAAAGACTTACAGGTTTGTAGGTAAATTGGCTTTGGTAAAAATTGTAAATTGTCCCTCGTGCTAGTGTGTGGGTATAGCTGGTGGTATGGACCCGGTGGGCCAAAGGGCCTGTTTTCACTCTGTATCTCAAAAATTCTGGAAAACACTTCCGATGTCCTTAATAGGCAGAATAAATGCTATAAAAATGATTTTCTTACCACAAATCCTATACCTATTTCAATCAATACCTATATATCTCCCAAAAATGTTTTTCAAAAAATTGTACTCAGACATTACAAATTTTATATGGGATTATAAATCCCATAGAATACAAAGAGCACACCTTAATAAATGAAAAGAGTTGGGGGGTCTAGCGCTCCCTAACTTTATGTATTATAATTGGGCAGTAAATATTAAAATATGATTCACCTGCTGGACAATTCTGCCCAGCAGGCGGACTGGATTGTAATGGAAAAAGGGGACTGCTCCCCGAGTAATATAGGAGCGATTATTCCCTCTCCAATAAATTTGAATAATAAAAATTATAATAAAAATCCAATTATATATAGCACAATTAGAACATGGAAACAAATAAAACAGAATCTAAAATTAAGAAACCTATCTCTCTCAATACCAATAGTTAATAACCCATCGTTTAAACCTTCAACCATAGACAAATCATTTATACAATGGGAAAGAATGGGAATCAAAACGCTCGAAGATCTGTATGAATTGGGAAAATTACTATCATTTCAACAACTACAACTGAAATATAATTTGAAAAATAACCAATATTTTAAATATCTACAAATTCGTGATTATCTGAAAAAATACACAAAAGACTATCATAATATGCCTTCCGACTTACTAGATGAAGCAATGAAGACAAAGGCGGAATCAGCTAATCTAATATCGTACTTATATAATATCATTTTAAACATAGAAATACCCACAACAGATGGAATTAGAAGAGACTGGGAACAAGAATTAGCTATAAAAATTTCAAAAGAGAGCTGGGATAACCATTTACTACAGGTGCATAAATGTTCGATCAACGTACGATATACGCTCATCCAATTCAAAACATTACATAGACTATATTATTCAAAAACGAAATTAAATAAAATCTTTCCTAATGTTTCACCAATCTGTGATAAATGTCTATGTCAAGAAGCTACCATAGCGCATTCTTTTGTTTTTTGTACAAAAATCCAAAAATTCTGGTATGAAATATTTGATATTTTTTCAAAATTAATTAAAATAAAACTGGTACCAAAACCAGAATGGATCATTTTTGGAATATCGGAAGGTATCCCTGAATTAAACGTGTATCAGAAGAATTTATTCAATTACGGGCTAATAATGGGAAAAAAGCTCATACTTAAATTCTGGAAAAATGCGCCCACACCAACAATAAAAATGTGGACATCAAATATGTTTGAAACATTACATCTGGAAGAGATGAGATTCCTCTTAGCAGGTAAAGCAGACCAATTCCAAAAGACGTGGTCTACGTTTCTGGACCTATTACAAGCATGAGGTGCAATAGTAATTTAAAAAATAAATAAATAAATAAATGGTATCAGGACCTGGTAATGGGAGGTAAAACAACAAAAACAGACTTGGTTGGTAGTCCCCTTTCTGCGATTGTTCCTACTTTCTTTTTCTTTCTTTTCTAGGGCCTACTTTCTTACTTTACTTCCTTCTCTAACTTCTTTTCTAAGGGGCTTTCTTTTCCCAACACTCTCTTGCACTTCACGACTCTTGCGCACTTTCTTTACTTTTCTTACTTCTATCTTTCTCTTAAAGCTCAAAAAAATGAAGCGGTATAAAAAATGCATTAAGATATAAGTGTTGTGTATTACTGTAATTTACCGTACTACTAATAAAAATAATTTAAAAAAAAACAATTTAAAAAAAAACAATACCAAGTTGCAATGATCAATGATTTCCTACTAATTTCCGACTAAGGACGAATGTGTTTTGTAAACAAGTGCCAAATGAGGAATCCCAAATTTGAACAGCATCTTACCTCAGGAACATTAATGATGTAAGGTGTCTTTGGGACTCCTCATGTATCACATATTTTTCAGGTGGAGATTGGGCAGTAGGGTGGTGCAGCAGTAGAGTTGCTGCCTTACAGCGCCAGAGACCCAGGTTCAATCCTGACTACAGGTGCTAACTGGATGGAGTTTGTACGTTCTCCCTGTGACCACTTGAGTTTTCTCTGGGTGTTCTGGTTTCTCACACACTCCAAAGACATACAGGTTTGTAGGTAAATTGGCTTTGGTAAAAATTGTAAATTGTCCCTCGTGCTAGTGTGTGGGTATAGCTGGTGGGTATGGACCCGGTGGGCCAAAGGGCCTGTTTTCACTCTGTATCTCAAAACGAAACTAAATTCCAGAATTTCAAAGGCAAAGTTTTTCCAAAAATGTGTTCATAAAATTGCAGATGACACAACGATTGGTGGTGGACACAAAATGCTGGAGTAACCCAGCCGGACAGGCAGCATCTCTGGAGAGAAGGAATGGGTGACGTTTCTGGTCGAGACCCTTCTTCAGACTGGTGGAATTGTTGGTGTGGAGAGGAGAATTAGATGACAGGGGTGACATCAGTCTGTTGGCGAAATGGGCTGAGAATATGCAGATATTAGATGATGCATATCTTAGGCAGTATTTGGCCGACTCTCACTCATGTTTCTTATTATAAATAGTTCTTCTTCACATGTCAGAAATCTTACCTTATTAATACCATCAGAAATGCTGACCAGCACCTCAATTTCATCTTCTTTCTGAGGAAAGAGGAAACACAGTTAGATGTGATATCAGACAAAACAAAATGTCACCTATTACGTTGTCACCTCCCCCCCAGCTAACCATGATGCATTCTACATAATCCTTGATCCTCATCCCCTTTGATCTCTCATTTTCACTCCGTACCCTTCCATATCTTTATGTCTCCCTCTCTGCTGACTATAAATCTTATTTTAAATATTGGCTTGTTTTTTGCTGATGTACAGGTTAACCTTGTGCTTACTTTATGCTTAGTTGTAAAGGGAAACATGTTGGATAGAAACCATATGCACCAGTGCAAACCCCAGCCATGAACGTACTGGGACAATCTCTGACAGATGGCAAAGCCCTGACCTTCCATTCCACTGCCCCTTCACCTGCCCGCTTCATTCAAAGCATTTGCATGTCCCAACATTCAGAAACATTCGAAAATGAAAGTTAAAAAATCATTTTGTCTCTTCAGGTACAGGCAAGAACAAGCCCTTCAGCCAACAATGTCCGTGCCAAGCATAATGCCAAGACCAACTCTTATCTGCCTGTACATGATCCATATCCCCCTTGCATCCCAACATATCCATGTGCCCATGTAAAAACGTCTTAAACACCACTATTGTACCTGCCTCCAGCACCATCACTGACAGCACATTCCAGACGTCCACCATCCACTGTGTAAAATACTTGCCCCACACATCTCCTTTAAACACTGCCCCTCTTGCCTTAACTTATGTCTTCTAGTCTTTGACACTTCCACCTTGGGAAACTTTTAATTAAAATATAAAAATTCCCCCAAACCCTCAAACCCTCAAAGACATTGCAGCAAATGGAAATATTTCTCAAATAAGTCATTTATTCTATTTTTACCTTTCTTTCTTGCAGGTGAACAATCTCTGTTGAACTGAAAGGGCGGAGGGTTGCTGTAGCAGGTTTAACCTGCGTAGACCTGAGAGCGGACTGTTCCATGTTACTGCAGAGGCTCTTGCAGCATTCATGTTGTAGTGCAAAGCCCCAGAGTGTGTCTGCGTGAATCTGTCCATAACTGTGGGACCTCTGTATTTGGACACATCTCTTGCAAACTCCTGAACTTGTTGGTATATATAATCAAGCATCAAACAATGGCTGACATTTGTCATAAAGTCCTGCTTTTGAATTTTTGTTTGTTTTGGGATCACAGAGGTTGTATTATATAAAATTTGTAACTTCAGACCATAAGACATAGCAGCAGAATTAGGCCAGTCAGCCCATTGAATCTGTTCTGTCATTCGATCATGGCTGTTCTATTTTTCCTTATCATCCCTATTCATCTGCCTTCTCCCCATAACCTTTGATGCACTTACTAACCAAGAAACCACCAACCTCTGCTTCAAAATTACCCATTGACTTGGCCTCCACAGCCGCCTGTGGCAATGAATTCCACAGATTCACCACCCTCTGACCAAAGAAGTTCCTCCGTATTTCATTTCTAAAGGTACGTCCTTTTATTCTGAGGTTGTGCCCTCTGGTTCTAGACTCTCCTATTACTGGAAACATCCTTTCCTTAGCACCGAAAACAGAGTTTTTCACACTATCTCAGAACCTGACAATGATCAACCAATACCAACACCAAGTGTTGCATATTAAGGAAATCAGGGGGTTTGGGGTTAGTGCAGGAAAATGGTGCTGAGATTAATGATCAGCCCTGATGTTACTAAACTGCAGAGAAGGTGCCAAATGTCCAACTTCTGTTTCTACTTATTATGTACTAAAGTTTCCTGCATTATAACAGGGACTTTACTTCAGAACCGTTATAAAATGAAATTACTACAAAGTGCATTGGGATGATCAGAGGCAGTGGAAGCTGACCTCTTTTAAAATAATTGGATACATTTATGAGAAAGAACATATAAGTAATGGAGAGATGGCAGGAAGATGGATTTAGTGTGGAAGGCCAATTTAAAGTCACCAGTAATAAAAATGCACAAAAGGATGCAATGTGCTGGAGTAACTCAGCAGGTCAGGTAGCATCTCTGGAGAACATGGAAATGTGACGTTTCAGGTCAAGACCCTTCTTCAGACTCGACGAGGGACTTGACCAGAAACGTCACCTTTCCATGTTCTTCAGAGATTCAGAATAAGGAGTAAGCCATTTAGAACAGAGACGAGGAAACACTTTTTCTCCCAGAGAGTGGAGTCTGTGGAATTCTCTGCCTCAGAGGGCGGTGGAGGCAGGTTCACAGGATGCTTTCAAGAGGGAGCTAGATAGGGCGCTTAAAAATAGCGGAGTCAAGGGATATGGGGAGAAGGCAGGAATGGGGTATTGATTGGGGATGATCAGCCATGATCACATTGAATGGCGGTGCTGGCTCGAAGGGCCAAGCGGCCTACTCCTGCAGCTACTGTCTATTGTCTATTGTCTATTCAGAGATCTGCCTGACCTGCTGAGTTACTCCAGCACTTTATGTCCTTTTGTGTATTAACCAACATCTGCAGTTTCTTGTTTCTACAATGAGCTGAAAAGCCTCCTTGTGGGGTCAGTGTGTTGACTGAATTCTACCAATCATTGTAAATGAAACAAAGCATCCTTACCTCTCTATCCAGCTCTTCCACCAAAGTGACTTTCCCGGTTTGTGGATCCACTGAAAAATAGTTTTTCGATCCTGGTTCAAATGTCATGTCATATGCAACAGAATTTCCTTCCAGATCAGTACCATTTAAAGTGTATACATGGGACCCTAGGGAGGGATTTGAAATCATGTTTATACCATTATGAACACATTACAGGGGAACAAGTTACACATCATTGCCTCCATTCTTCTTGTCTCTAGTGAGTTTAGGCCAATCCTACAGATTCTCTCCTCACGAGCTGCTTGGTCAGTTACCCCAGCGCAGGGCTTACATAGTAAATGTCAGAGCCCTGGGGACTGCTGCAGAACAGAGACCTGGGGGGTAGAAGTACAGTCCTCTAAAAGTGGCAACACAGGTAGACAAGGTGGTGAAGAAAGCATACGGTATACTTGCTTTCATCGTTGGGGTATTGAGTGAAAGATTTGGGATTTCATGTTACAGCTGTACAGGTTGGTGATCATAAGATCGTAAGTGATAGGAGCAGAATTTGGCCATTCGGCCCATCAAGTCTACTCCGCCATCCAATCATGGCTGATCTATCTCTCCCTCCTAACCCCATTTTCTGCCTTCTCCCCGTAACCTCTGACACCCGTACAAAGTGAGACCACATCTGGAATGTTGTGTACAGTTCTGGTCACTGTATCATAAGAAGGATGTGATTAAGCTGGAGAGATGCAGAAATGTTTTTCAAGGATGTTTACCAGAAGGCATAGATTTAAAAGGGGCCAAAAGGGCAATTTTTCATGCAGAATGAGCTGCCAGAGTAAGTTGTAGGATCAGGTGTAATTACAATGTTTGAAAGATACTTGGGCAGGTTGGTGTTTGGGAAAGATTCAGAGGGATATGGACTACTACGGGCAACTGGGACCAGCTCAGGAAAGCATCTCGGTCAGCAGGGACAAGTTGGGCCGAAGGGCCTGGTCCTCTAAATATTGCTTCACAAAATCCAAAGCAAGGATATTCCTCTATAGTTATACGTCCAAGGCCCAGTACAATCTCCACAATTTACGAGGATGTTGCCAGTACTAGAGGGTGTGAGCTATAGGGAGAGGTTGTGTAGGCTGGGTCTCTATTCCATGGAGCGTAGGAGGATGAGGGGAGAACTTATAGAGGTGTACAAAATCATGAGAGGAATAGATCGGGTAGATGCACAGAATCTCTTGCCCAGAGTAGGGGAATCGAGGACCAGAGGACATAGGTTCAAGGTGAAGGGAAAAAGATTTAATAGGAATCTGAGGGGTAACTTTTTCACACAGAGGGTGGTGGGTGTATGGAACAAGCTGCAAGAGGAGGTAGTTGAGGCTGAGACTAACCCACCATTTAAGAAACAGTTAGACAGGTACATGGATAGGACAGGTTTGGAGGGTTATGGACCAAGTGCAGGCAAGTGGGACTAGGGTAGCTAGGACAGTGTTGGCCGGTGTGGGCAAGTTGGGCCTTAGGGCCTGTTTCCATACTGTATCACTCTATGACTCTATGACTCTAAGTGTACAGGACACCTTTACTCTGGAGCAACTAACAGTCTTCTGGGGGAATTCAGCAAATGAAGCAGCATCTTCGAGTGGAAAGGAATGGTCGATGTTTCCAGTCATTGTCTACCCACAGTACAGATCAGTGTCCGACGAAGGCAGTACAACATTCCCATTTTCCCACAACTGATCTTCATATCTGGAAAATAGTCACAAAAAGCTGGAGTGACCCAGTGGGTCAACCTGCATTTCTGTAGAAACATAATAGGTGATGTTTCGGGTCGAGACCCTATTCTTCAGACTAAGAGTCAGGGGAAAGGGAAATGAGAGATATAGACGGTGATTTAGAGAGATATAGAACAAATGAATGAAACATTGCCGAAAAAGTAAGGATGATAAAGGAAACAGGTCATTGTTAGTTGAGGTATAGGCTCGGTATCCAGAAAAGTGGGATTGTTATGGATCAGACACGATTATATTTTGTGTGTGAATTTCCATCGCATGGTCCTGTCAAAGAGCATTAAGCTTTGCAACATTTCCCATGAGAGTATCTCTAACACCTACCTATAAGTGTGTCTTCAGGAATGCTCAACATGGCCATGTTCCCATTGGTGCTGTTGGGAGCATTGTCGTAGAAATAAGGCGCATAATCTGCGTGAACTAGCGGACATTCAACATTGTGTTAATCAAGAAATCTCCAAGCAAGATGCATGCTGCAGGGTCTCAGCAAACAACAATCCCATAACCTCAATCCTATGAACAGTTTACTCGAAATCGCTTAAAATTGAAATAACTACCACTCATTTCTGTCACGCAATCAAGTGATTATTGGACTTCACTCAACATTATTTTAGACAATTTTGGAGCATTTTCATATTATATCTGAATATGCAGAAGGGCTAGTTAGTTAGGTCAGTGTAATAATAACTGCAAATTATTATAGTTTTTTTGTTGTAATAGACATAGTAACAAATGCAAATGCAACGAGAGAAAGTGTGCATTCAATCCATGAAAGGATCACAAAACATCTTCTAAGACAGCACAGAACCAGCTTCCAACAATAATACCACGACCAATGTTAAATTACTTCAAGTCATGTCCCACGATATTATTATTAGTTATTATCACAATATTATGCATGTAGTTTGGCTGACACACTCCATGATATAGTTAATAATTACGCAGAGGATTATTGCGGATTAGGCTACTCTGGTCGTTCTGATAGAGAGCTTATTTTTAAAATATAACGAGACTACACACTTACCAAGAGAGATGTATGTCACAGCAAATAGGATGGAAATGTAGCAAATCTCCACACGCTTCATTATCGCGTAGCAGCAGGCTTGATTTTATTGGAAGTAATCTTGATGTTATTCCAGAGGGAGCATTCTGCTGGCCTTTGGACAGATGCAGCTAAGATTTGGCTGGCTTTGGACAGATGCAGCTAAGATTTTAATCGGATGACTCATTCTTCCGAGGAGACTGGAAGCTGCTTTCTTGGGTAAATCCATCACACGACTGACGATAGACTTAAATCTTCCATTCGGGTTATTTATCAAAATAAACCTGATGAAATGCTTTGGTTCATTGAAGTTGCGCTGTAATTTCACATGTTCACAAAACGAATGGATCTTCTCACGTGTGAAATTGTGAAAGTTATTTTGACGGCACGAATAATATGAAAATTTTGTCTAGAGGCACAGTGGCGCAGTGGGTAGAGCTGCTGCCTCCCAGCGCCAGAGACCCAGGTTCAATTCTGACCTCTGGTGATGCCTGTATGGAGTTTGCATGTTCTTCATGTGGTCACGTGGGTTTCCTCCAAGTGTTCAAGTTTCCTCCCACATTCCAAAGATATCTAGGTTAATCGGCATAGAGTCAGATTGATTTTATCATGCTTGATTCATTGATTGAAAGAGACAGCCTAGAAATATATAGGCCCTTTGGTCCATCGAGTCCACTCCGACCATCGATCATGAATTCACACTTATTCTAAGTTACCTCACTTTTGCATCCACTCCCTACACACTAGGGACAATGAACTACAAGCCCACACGTCTTTGGAATGTGGGAGGAAACCAGAGCACCCAATATAAACCCTTGCCGTCACAGGGAGAAGGTGCAAACTCCACACAGATAGCACCTGAGGTCAGGATCGAACCTGGGTCTCTGATGTTGTGGGGGCTTCCCTATTCACTTCTTCATTCCAATAAAGGCAAAGCCTCTTCAGAAGCCTTTTGCTGTTCAAGTTATCTTGAAATGTACTTCAGACTAATCTGCTCATCACTTAATCCCAGCGTTTTGCTCATGTCTCATCAAGCTCCCAATGGAATTAGGGTCCAGAAATCCCAAACGCTTTCAAATATAATAATAAAATAACATGCATTGTTAACTATTTCATTTATTTATCCAATGCTCTGTATAAAGAGAATAACTTGCTGGCACTTTCCAGTTAACCTAATCTCTTTTTCTCTCAGCATTTACATTGAACATCCCAGGAAAAGCAGAGCAGACACTATGAGAGTAATGGTACACAAAAATGCTGGAGAAACTCAGCGGGTGCAGCAGCATCTATGGAGCGAAGGAAATAGGTAACGTTTCGGGCCGAAACCCTTCTTGAGTCTGAAGAAGGGTTTCGGCCCGAAACGTTACCTATTTCCTTCGCTCCATAGATGCTGCTGCACCCGCTGAGTTTCTCCAGCATTTTTGTGTACCTTCGATTTTCCAGCATCTGCAGTTCCTTCTTTAACACTATGAGAGTAATAACTGAGGTATCATTAAGTACCAGTGTCATCCAATTCCTATGAAAATTATAAATGGCAGGTGATGATTAAAGGTTGGGATTTGTGTTCAAAATTTATGACCATTAAGAATTTAGTTCAGACTTCAATAAATTATTGACTGCTTAAGTATTCATATTGAATATACACATTATTAAGGCCCATCTGATGTATTTGAATCACTTCAATGAAATGCTTAAACCATTACAGAAGGTACATTTGTGGGACAATTCTGCATGAAAATCCAATATAGCTTTTATCATGGCTTGTTTTCGTTTAGTTAATTGAAGGATATAGCGCAGAAATAGGCCCTTGGGCCCACCGACCAGCGATCCCTGCACACTAACGCTATCCTACAGTAGGGACAATTTATAATTATACCAAGCCAATTAGCCTACAAATGTTTACATCTTTGGAGTGTGGGAGGAAACCAGATCTCCTGGAGGAAACCCACATGGTCACAGGGAGAATGTACAAACTCCGTACGGACAGTAACCGTAGTCAGGATCGAACCCGGGTCTCTGGTGTTGGAAGGCAGCAACTCGCCCGCCATGCCACCATGCCGCCCATTAAAAAAATATATCTTATAGTGCAAACACAGGCCCCGACTAGTACAGATGTTGCAGTTGGAGATATCGCAGGCGTCAGCACATCCGACGTACAATTAGTTGGCCTCGTTCTGGGAGAAGAGCCTCTTTGATCACGGTCTCTCCTCTGCCAGATATATCTCTGCAACACCAGTCCTGTCATCCAGGGAACTATCCTTTTATTCCCTCTCTTTGCTCTCAATCCTCTCACCAATTCTCAATCCACCTCAAGGTATGAAGAAGTTCTCCTCCTCTCTCCGACGAGAGTTCTGCAACACCCTCTCTCGCTGCTCCCCCTCTGTGATCGTCATCGTTACTGTTTTGCATATCTTTCATTCATTCGTTCTGTATCTCTCTCCATCACTGTCTATATCTCTCGTTTCCCTTTCCCCTGACTCTCAGTCTGAAGAAAGATTTTGATCCGAAACGTCACCCATTCCTTTTCTCCAGAGACGCTGTCTGACCTGCTGAGTTACTCCAGCTTTTTGTGTCTATCTTCGGTTCAAACCAGCATCTGATGATCCGTCCTACACATCCAGTATGTTTCTTCCAGTTCCATATGATCTAAACTTGTTGATCAATCCTGTGTAGGATCTTATCAAAAGCCTTCTGTAAATCGAAACAAACTACCCTAACTGACTCCCCTTATCAATTCTGTTGGTCACAGCCGAAAAGAATTCCAACAGATTGTTGAACAAAATTGTCCTGTCATAAATCCATGAAAGGTCTGCTCTATCCTCTTTCAAGGTGATCTTTTAGTACATCCTTCATTATAGATTCCGGAATATTCTGCACCATTGAAAAAGTATGTTCTTCGAATATTCTTTCTCTCTCCTTCCCTTTCTAAACAGTGAAGTGACATTTGTTTCTTTTCAATCCACAATAACAGCCCCAGACTCTATAGAATTAGGAAGCAGATAACAAGGGCATCCATTATTTCTCTTGACACTTATTTCAAAAGTCTGGGATGTTGATCATCGGGTCCTTGGGATTTTTTAATCTTCAAGCTCATAAATTTCCCTGGAACTATTTGTGAATAATACCTAGTTCCTCCACTTTGTGGTTACTAGACTGCCCAATTTTGTTAGTGCTTTCCCACATGCTTGCATCCAGCCCACTGGTAGGCTGCACAACACAAATAAACAATGGATCCACAGCAACGTGGCAAATCAGAATGATGTCAACTCTGATGATTGGGTCTGACACATTCATGACAGTGGGGGAGGCCGGGCCACATGCAGCCTTGAAGGCTTTACGCAGGGAATTTCACAGCTCAGTATTGGGTAAGGTACACTCTGATGTCCAACCATTTATGTGCTGCATCAATAATGTTTGTTTTTCTGGCTTAGGGATAACATTATCATCCACTGCTGCAGAAAGTCATGCTGCATCTTTATGGGACTTTGGTTAAGTTTAAGTAAGTAAGTAAGTAAGTTTATTGGCCAAGTATTCACATACAAGGAATTTGCCTTGGTGCTCCGCCCACAAGTAACAACATGACATGCAGTGACAGTTACGAATGACTCAGAAAACACTAAACATTAATAATAATAAAATATTAATGATAAAACACCATTGATCAAGCATGTGAACCAACAAAATACCAGATCAAAGGGAGGCTACAGATTTTTGGCTGTTGAGTAGAGCAACTACTCGTGGATAAAAACTGTTTTTATGTCTGGCTGTGGCAGCTTTGACAGTCCGGAGTCGCCTTCCAGAGGGAAGTGATTCAAAGAGTTTGTGGCCAGGGTGAGAGGGGTCAGAGATGATCTTGCCCGCTCGCTTCCTGGCCCTTGCAGTGTACAGTTCATCAAAGGAGGGAAGGTTGGAGCCAATGCTGATCGGATGATTCGCTGCACCCTCCAGGTGTCGTGCTTGGTGGCTGAGCCAAATGATAGGCTGCATTTGGAGTTTAGTTTGGTTTAGTTTAGTTTAGTTTAAAGATACAGCACGGAAACAGGCTCTAGGGCCCACCAAGACCGCACCGACCCAGCGATCCCCCCCCCCCCCCCCCCCCCCCCCCGCACATTAACACTATCCTGGGGACATTTCACATTTAGACAAAACCAATTAAACTACAAACTTATATCTCTTTGGAAACCAAAAATATTGAAGCAAACCCTTGCAGTCACGGGGAGAATGTACAAGCTCTGTACAGACAGATAAAGTAGTCGGGATTGAACCCGTGTCTCTGGTGCTGTAAGGGATGTAAGGCAGCAACTTACCTGGCAACATTATAATGGTATATGGACACACTGATCTGTTTTGTAGTCAATGCCTACTATGTTCTGTTGTGCTGAAGCAAAGCAAGAATTTCATTGTCCTATCAGGGACACATGACAAACGCTCTTGATCTTGATCTTGATCTACCGCTGCGCCACCATGCTGCCAATTGTGTATTGTGTGCAGTTCTGGTCACCCCATTACAGGAAGGTAGGCTCGATTGAAATCTTTCCACTGGCTGGTGAGCATGCCAACAAAAGCTTTTCAATGTACCTCGCTCGTTACACGTAACAATAAACTAAACTGAACTGAGGCATATAAATGTATGTTCTTCTCTGAGAAGGGAAGGTTAGGAGAATATTTTATCAGAAGTCATCAAATTCATCTTTTTCTCTCTATGCATTTATAATTATTTAGGAATTGAACTATCAATTAACATTTGCCTCCAATGGGCAAAGGAAGGGGAGGAAGTGTCCAACTAAATGTGGTTGATAAAATACATATTCTAAAGTTCTGATGTATCCCAGATTTTGGGACAAGTTGTGTCATTTCAGATTCTAGCCAGTTTGCACAGTGAATGGTATGTTTTTTTAAGCTTAATTCTAGGCAGTTTAAAGTCAAAGTCAAAGTCAATTTTATTCCTCACATGCACCCGAAGGTGCAGTGAAATGAATTTGCCAGCAGAGATACACTTAAAACGAACACACAATACATTATAAGATTGAACACAAACATCCACCACAGCATTCTTCACTGTGGTAGAAGGCAACAAAGTTCAGCCAGTCCTCCTCCTTTGTTCACCCGTGGTCGGGGCCATAAAAGCCTAGACCTCCAGAGATACTGCCTGACCCGTTGAGTTACTCCAGCACTTTGTGCTTTTTTTGGTAAACAATACCTGATTGTTAAGTTTAAAGACACCAACCTACAAAGATCTTGTAAAAGAATCATGAAAGCACAGTGGGAGACTTTTGATATGTTAAGTTGTGCTGGGAGCAAGCTTGTCAGCCCCATTTCTTTGCATTTCCCCATAGCCATTTTCCTCAAATGTTGATCTTGTTTCCTTTTGGAACCATTGATTGACCCGACATCCACCACTATTCCAACAATCAGTTCTCAATCATGACTACTCTCTGTATCTATTTTTTCTCACACCGTCCACTCTGAACATCGTCCTTTGTGGCTTTCACTAAAAATGTTAAACCGTGTCTCCCATTCATTTAACACTCATTAATAGGACTTTTCGGGTCGAGACTCTTCTTCAGACTGATGTAGATTATATAGATGTAGACTGATGTAGGTTATATATTTTTAAAAAGTGTTATCCTGTCTGAGAATGATCAAATGTGTTTTGCTGCTTCACAGGCTAGATGGGATGTCAACATTTGGTACCAAGGGGCTGAAAACAACAGAGGTAAGAAAAACAAGTACTGGAGTAATTCAGGGTGTCAGGCAGCATCTGGGGAGGGAATAGAAAGGTAACGTTGTGAGTCAGGACCCTTCTTCAGAGTGATTGCAGTAGGGAGGGTGAAAGCTGGAAAAGAGAGGTGGGGGTGGGACAAAATCTGGCAAGTGATAGGTTGACACAAAAAGCTGGAGTAACTCAGCGGGGCTGGCAGCATCTCTGGAGAGAAGGAATGGGTGACGTTTCGGGTCAAGACCCTTCTTCAAAGGATAAGCGCCATTTTGGGCTGGGAACCTTCTTCAGGCTGCGAGATAGTTACTGTAGTTCCATTTATAGGTTGCAGAATATTGGGTTATGAATAGATTCGTTAGAGTATCCATTGGGAAACTATTATTACCCATTATATCTCTCGTTTCCCTTTCCCCTGATTAGTCTGAAGAAGGGTCTCGATCCGAAAGGTCACCCATTCCTTCTCTCCAGAGATGCTGCCTGTCCCGCTGAGTTTCTCCAGGTTTTTGTGTCTATCTTTGGTTTATCTGCAGTTCCTTCCTACACAAGTGATAGGTGGATACAGATGAGGATGGAAGGGTTTGATTGAAAGGTCCATGTCACAGAAATCTTTGTGAGAAATATTTTCAGAGTTAGTGGGAAGTAACATTTGCTTCACCGCTGACTGCAAACTCTGTGGAGATATGAAATATCTTTCCGGATTAACAATGCCACATTCTACAAACAAAGATCGACTCTTTTTGTTCTCAGTTTACATACTTCAGTAGACGGTCTTTAAAACGTTCTGTGTCCATTGGTCCTTTGAGGTAATCTGGTCTCTTTCACTCCTGAGCCCTTCAAAGGATATCTCCCTCTACAGTGAATGGTGTGTTTCTTTGAGCTTAATGCTATACGCCTATTGTTCTAACGTTACTTCACAATGGCTTGCACCAGTCCTGATGCAACAATGGTTTTTACAGAGGTTCTTAGTTGGTATACATTGACGTAGGCATCAACCAATAGTTTGAAGCCCCTTCACACTGCGCGGAGGTGTGAGGGTGAAACGGCTTCATGCATAAATAAGCCGGGAAAGTGAAACATTTCGTACCTAAAGAGTGAAACTTGAATCAGGAATCTTCAATATTCCATAGGATGGAAAACCATACCGTCAGTGGTGAATATCACAGAGAATATGAAGAGCTAGGTGACTCTGAATAAGTGAGTTGATTGCATTATTCAACATGACCATTATTAAAAACTCCATCCACTGATGTAAATGAACATCTATTGAGGTGTAATAGGGTCATGGAGTCATACACAGTCCGGAAACAAGCCCAGCTAATCCTTGCCAACCAGGTTTTGTAGCTGAGTTAGACCCATTTGCCTGTGATTGCCCTATATCCCTGCAAACTCATTCCTATCCAACAGTAAGAGTTTTTCTCTGTGTATACTGTACATACGGGGTTAGAGTAAGTGTGGGAGCTCAAGAGAACGAAGATGGTGAATTAATAACAGGAAACAGAAACGGAATATCAGTTAAACTAAATGTTTGCAACTATCTTCACGATGGGGAACACTGGAAATATCCTTGTTCACAGATGAGAAGAACTCACAGGGCTAAAGGCAGACAGGTTGTCGGTGACCCTTTCTATAAAATTAGTGTTAAGTTACTCCTTCAGCTTTTCTGCTGCTATCTATAATACACTTTGCATTTTATCTCCACGATAAAAGTGTTGAACTGTTGGACATATTTGTGGTCTAAGATTCGATAAGTTTGCATTTCCAGTTTGACTCCTGATCTTTAGAACTCCTATCTGATCCAGGTGGAGCAATCTTGTTCATTGAAACTAGGAAGGGGATAATGGAGCAAATGTGCTTCCCAATTACAGGAGAGTTGCTAAGTTCCCGTTGATGATATAATGGGCCCTCTGTCAGGGAAAGGCTGGCCTCACCAATATGTTGTTCAAATCTTGTAAATTAGTTAGATCAGGGTCATAGAGTGTGGAAACAGGCCCTTCGGCCCAACTTGCCCACACCGGCCGACATGTCCCAGCTACGCTAGTTTCACCTGCCAGCATTTGGTCCATATCCCTCCAAACCTGTCCTATCCATGTATCTGTCTAACTGCTTCTTAAATGTTGGGAAAGTCCCTGCCTCAACTACATCCTCTGGCAGCTTGTCCCATACACCCACC
The DNA here is from genome assembly GCA_038087875.1 of Malacoraja senta. NCBI lineage: Eukaryota > Metazoa > Chordata > Chondrichthyes > Rajiformes > Rajidae > Malacoraja > Malacoraja senta. The sequence goes on from JAXLNO010006017.1 coordinate 70,243, forward strand.
ACCCTTTGTGTGAAACAGTTACCCAGATTCATATTACAATTTTCCCCTTTAAACAAATGTCCTCTGGTCCTCAATTCTGGTCCAGAGCCTGATCCTAAAGCCTTGTTCAACCCAGCTGAGAAATATTTTAGTTATACAGTTAACACTGACATATCACTGACTGTTCTTCAATGAGCAGTCGTGGCATAGACTGGAGTTATACCACCCTTTCAAACTCTGTTCTATTGCTGCATTCTACCCCAGTTGCTAGTATCCACACACAATCTTCTCACAGCAAGACAGAAAGTGTACATAGTTCTGCTTATTCTCGCAATGCATTTGTCGGATTTTACCGAGACAGCTCTGATGACATGTTTCCAGTGGTTCGAGGTGCAGAATTTAGAGCACTTTAACACCCCATCCATCCCAAGCAGACCGAGACAATGCTCACGTTCCAAAGGAGACTCCTCTCAATTCCTCCACCTACCTCTTGCCAACGCATCCTCTATTCCTTCTATGTTCTGTTGTGCTGAAGCAAAGCAAGAATTTCATTGTCCTATCAGGGACACATGACAATAAACTCACTTGACTTGACTTGACTTCTATTCCCATGCTAATCTGGTCTTGCCTTAAAAGCATCCATCTGCACAACAGGATCCAGAGTAACCTCCCCACAAAGCGATGAACAGATGTGAAACTCAGCTCCCATCCCCATCCCCCAGGTTGTTCCTTGTTTGTTGGGTTGCATCGCAGCTTGGTTTGGGATCAGCTCTGCCCAAGACCACGCAATACTCCAGAGAGTTGTAAATGTCCATCACACAGACCAGACTTCCCATCATTGATGCCAACCAACACTTCAAGACGTCTCAATGTTTATACTCAATGTCCCGACTGATGAAGGCAAGCATACCCTATGCCAAAGATAGACACCAAATGCTGGAGTAACTCAGTGCGTCAGGCAGAATCTCTGGAGAAAAGGAATCAGTGATGTTTCGGGTCAGAACCCTTCTTGAGACCCGAAACATAATCTATTACTTGTTTCCAGAGAGTGCAATACCCACTGAGTTACTCCAGCATTTTGTGTCTATCTTCGGTATAAACTAAAATATGCTTTGGTAAAAAACAGAGCAACCAGGCAGGATTTAAAATGACTTTATCTTTGAACTTTTTATATTATGAACTTTGAACTGTTATATTATTTAACGTTATTTCCTACTGCCATTATTGCTATTGTTTTTTAAAATAGTCTTAAAGGAAGAAACCTCATAGTGAACTTTAGTTCAAATAGCTTCGTACCACCCCAAGGGTGATGAAGGATGGTCTCATCCCAGTGCTAATGAAGCATTGTTGACCTATAATGTTAAGTCAAGTCAAGTCAAGTGAGTTTATTGTCATGTGTCCCAGATAGGTCAGTGAAAGTCTTGCTTGCTGCAGCACAACAGAATATTGTAGGCATAAATACAGAACAGATCAGTGTGACCCCATACCATAGAATATATATATATATACACATATAAATAAACAGATAAAGTGCAATAGGCTGTTATAGTTCAGAGTTTGTTTGAAGTTGTGTTTAATAGTCTGATGGCTGTGGGGAAGCAGCTATTCCTGAACCTGGATGTTGCAGATTTCAGGCTCCTGTACCTTCTACCTGCGGAGCCTGTACCATCAGGCAACTCTGCTTTCTCCGAGATGTTCGGTTTCCCCCCCACATTCTAAAGACGTACAGGTTTGTAGGCTAATTGGCTTGGTGTATGTGTAAATTGTCAGGATAGTGTGTGCAGGATAGTGTTAATGTGCGGGGATCGCTGGTTGGTGCGGAATCGGTGGGCCGAAGGGCCCGTTTTTGAGGTGTATCTCCAAACTAAACTAAACTGAACCAAAATGTAGGTTCCTCGAATTCTATTTTGATTCTTCCACTTTCTCTCCTTCGAACAGAGACGCAATGGGAGGGAGATTGTCCGTCGGTAAAAATGAACATGTCGTCATAGTCGGCGGAGGCTTTGGAGGGATAGCAGCAGCAAAGCAATTGTCAAACTACAGGATCCCATACACACTCATTGACATAAAGTACGCCTTCCATCACAACATGGGTGCACTGAGAGCATCGGTACAGGAAGGTAAACTGGAGGAAAATAAGGGCCCCGAAATACATACATGGATTACATTGACGTGGTTTAACCTGTTCAGTGCCACCCCCGAGAATACTCGGGTCAGCATACACGTGAAAAAACATCTTGGCAGTGAACAGGTTAAGGTTGCATCAGCAGAAAGTACAGAAAATTCAAAATGTTAACTATCTCCTTTTTATTCTTTGGGGTTTTGAAATCATTTGCGATCTCATTTATAGTCATACAGTGTGAAAACAGGCCCTTCGGCCCAACTTGCCCATGCTGGCCTCCATGCCCCTGCGACACTAGTCCCACCTGCCTGTGCGTGGTCCATATCCCTCTAAACCTGTCCCATCCATGTACCTGGTTAATTGTTTCTTAAACATTGTGATAGTCCCTGCCTCAACTACCTCCTCTGGCAGCCTGTTCGATACACCCACCACTCCTATGTCGAGTTAATTTAAAAATATCTAGCCGCATGAAACTGCTGGAGTGTGGTAAATGCACAACTGGTTCATTCATGTCCTGCAGGGTAAGAAATCCACAGTCCTTACTGTATGGCTCCAGGCCCACCAACAATGACCTCTCAAGTGCTCCTCCTGAAATGGCCCAACAAGCCGCTTGGTTGAATTGAGGCAGCCTCCCCGAAAAGATCAGGAATAAAACTAATGAATCATTCAGCATCAACCCGGGTACCAGCATGATAATGTCACTCTCGGCCAAGTGATCTTGCAAAGTCATCCTCACCAACATCTGGGGAATGATTTACTCAGTATTGGAGTCTGGGTCATCACTAGCAAGACCACCATTTCTAAGCCTTCCTTAATTACCTTCAAGAAGGTATCTCACCACTACCACAGCAGTCCTTCTGGGGGAGGTCCTCCCACTGAATTTTCAGCAGTGAATTGCAGGATTCAGATCCAACAACAGTGAATGGCAGTCCATACCCATGTTAGCATTGTGTGTGACCTGGAATGGTGAAAATCATCAACCTTAGCCCAAGAACATTGCTGCAGGAATTCCTCAGTCTCTTGAATCTCCTTCAGCTACTTCAACAATGATCTTCCTTCGTTGATGAGGGCAACTATGAGGAAGTTGACTGAAGACTTGCTAACAATGGTCTCTTCTACATATTCCTTGATCTGCATCTCATTTAACTTACACTTCCTTATCTCGGTAACTCCCTCTGAAGGAGGGACTCGACCCAAAACGTCACCCATTCCTTCTCTCCAGAGATGCTGCCTGTTCCGCTGAGTTACTCCAGCATTTTGTGTCTATCTTCGGTGTAAACCAGCACCTGCAGTTCCTTCCTGTACATAATGATCCATTCCATTTACAATTCCTCAGAGACAGAAGAACATAGTAGAATCAGGAGTAATAATAATAATAATAATACATTTTATTTGTGGGCGCCTATACCAAAGTCTCAAGGACACCTTACAGAGTTAATAAAGAAACAAATAATCGGGATAAAATAAGTTATAAAGACATCACAATTACACAAATGAAAGACAGAATTCAATGCAAAGACACAAAAAAGAAAATCAGAAACACAATGTGATGAGAGAGCAGCGGCAACTAAACCGCGCCAGCGTCCACTCTCCCCTCCGACCGCCATCTTGGACACAGACTAACATAGACACAACATACAAAAAATCATCCCCCCACAATGGTTTCCACTGTGGGGGAAGGCACAATGTCCAGTCCCCAACCCCAGTTCACCCAAAGTCAGGCCTATTGAGGCCTCCGCTATTGCCTCTACGGAGGCCCGATGTTCCTGGCCGTTCTCACCGGGTGATGTTGCCCCGGCGTCGGGAGAGTCCTCTAGTGGCTGGGCCACCTGGAACGGCCGCATTCCGCACCGGAGGCCGCAGCTCCCGAAGCCGACAAGGCCGCGCCGGTTTGGAGCTCTAAGGCTCCCGATGTTAAAGTGGGCGCCGCCCGATCCTCTCCGCAGTCCCGCAGCCCGGAGGTGTTGACCTCGGTGGTCACAGCTTACCGGAGCTCCAGCGCGGCGATCCAGCGCGGCGATCCAGGCAAGACATCGCCCGCTACGCTCCGCGACAGCGCTCCAGAGCTGTGCCGCCACCGAAGCCGAGGTGCAGGGCGGAGGTGCAGGAGTAGTTCATATGGTTCCTTGTGCCTGCTCTGCCTCTCATTAAGATCATGGCTGATCTTCTACCTTGGCACCATTTTCACACCCTGTCCCAGGTTCAAAAACCTGATCTCAGTCTTGAATGGAATCATTGACTAAGCCCTCACAGTCTCCAGAGCAAATAACTCCAAACATTCATCACCTTTTGGGTGAAGACATTGTTCCTCACTCTCTTATTTTGAGGCTGTGACTCCTAGTTCTCGACCCTTTAGCCAGGGGACATCCACTCCAACTCTCCTCTCACAGACCCCCCAGAGAATGTTTCAGTGAGGTCACCTCATATTGTACAAAACGAGGGAAGAGGGCAACACAAGGAACTGCAGATACTGGAAACTTGAATAAAACACAAAGTGCTGGAGTAACCCAACGGGTCAGGCAGAATCTCTGGAGGACATGGATAGGTGACGTTTCTGGTCGGTACCTTCTTCAGAATAGGGGCCCAACCAACTCAATAACCCCTCAAATGATGCACCTGTCATCCATGGAACCACTTGTGTAAATCCACTGCACTCCAGCTGCAGCAAGTATATCTTTCTGCAGGTAAGGTGAGAAAAGTTGTGTACAGTACTCCAAGTGTGGTCTCACCAAGGGCTTTTGTATTTGCTGTAAGCATCATGACTACATGTAGCATCCAAAAATAATGTTCAGTTATAGGTTATAGGTTACAGTCTCCAGAGCAAATAACTCCAAACATTCAAGTCTTAAATATAAGGTCAACTACTTATCCTTTACATTCAACGGCTTTAGTATGAGACAATATATTGTATTTTGTAAGGGGCAACTGCAATGGGTGATATATCTTCCTCCCTATATCTCATGATGTTCTTAACACTTTCATACCACCTATGTCGTGCATATTTTTATTTAGGGTTTGCAAAGAAAACATTCATATCATATGACCAGACATTCAAAGAGAACTTCAAACAAGGTAAAGTCAGTGATATTGATCTGGACGGCCAGAACGTTATAATGGAGAATGGAGAGGTAAAAATAATACTTCAGATCTTTTAATAATGGAATTTGTCAGAAATATCTTTGAATGTTAAGTTAATTATCACACATTTCAATCCCAATAAACTTGTCAAATTTTATTGTCTTTTGAAGGTCATACATTATACACATCTTATTCTGGCAACTGGAAGCACAGGCCCATTCCCTGGGAAATTAATTGAACCGATTAGTAGAGAAACTGCCATCCAGATGTATGAAGATTTGGTACAGGAGGTAATGTTAATGTGGATTGTGGTTGAGTAAACCAACGAGTTTGTTTATCTGATAATAGACACAAAATGCTGGAGTAACTCAGCACGAAGGGCAGCATCTCTGGAGAGAAGGAATGGGTGACGTTTCGGGTCGAGATCCTGAAGAGCAGTCTTGACCCGAAACGTCACCCATTCCTTCTCTCCAGAGATGCTGCCTGTCCCGTTGAGTTACTCCGGCATTTTGTGTCTATCTTCGGTTTAGACCAGCATCTGCAGTTTCTTCCTACGAGTTTAGCTGACACACTTTATTCTCACCGTCATGTGTTCTCGGAGCAGAATTAGGCCATTCGGCCCATCAAGTCTACTCTGCCATTCAATCATGGCTGATCTACCCTTCCTTCTCAACCCAATTCTCCTGCCTTCTCCCCATAACCCCTGACACCCATACCAATCAAATAATCATTGCTATTTTACTTTCACTCCACAAGAGAGAGAGGATGGGAAATATCTGTATGGTTCATCAGTACTGTCCATTCCACAGAAACGTTATACAGCCCAGGTTTCCATTGTCTGCACTCCCAACCACTGAATCTCCTGTGGGATAGATAGATCCATTCTATTATTACCAATACATCATTGTTCTTCCGTTGGGACGCAACTGGGGCAATTTGCAACGTTGACTACCTTTTTTCGTCTGATTATTGGTGGGCTTGGTGGCCACATCATTGATGTCACTGATGCCAAAAGCCTGCCTGATGCAACTTTCAATGGACATCTGGCTTAGGGTGTGAACGTACCCATTATGCTTGAGGTAACCTGAAAGTAAAGGGCCTGTCCCACTTTCACGACCTAATTCACAACCTTTTTTACTCGTGGACATTTTTCATCAGGCTAGAAGAAACGCCCCGACCTACTTGATGCCACGAGTACCTACGACTAGCATCACGGCCTGCTACGACCTACCTACGACCTCCTACGACCTCATGACGACCATGCTGCGAGTATGAGTCAAGGGCAAACTCGGCAGAGGTCGCAAATTAGGTCGTGAAAGTGGGACAGGCCCTTAAAACGATTAACTTTTTTCATGCAATTTGGTTGTTTTCATTGCTGGAATCTCTAAGAATTAGACAGAATTAATTTGGTTACATTTGAGTCAAATACTTGCCATCTTGCTAAAGTCAAAAGGAATTGACATGGCCAAGTTTTAGAACATTTAGAACAGGAACAGTCGCTTCAGCCCACAATGTCCACACAGTACAGGGTGCCACGTTATACTGATCTCTTCTGCCTGCATCTGATTCATATCCCTTTATTCCCAGGGGTCGCCCATTTAGGACTGTGATGGGGTAAACCTTTTTCACCCAGAGAGTTGTGAATCCGTCTAATTCTCTGCCACAAAAGGCAGTGGAGGCCAATTCACTGGATGTTTTCAAGAGAGAGTAAGATTTAGCTCTTAGGGCTAAGGGAATCAAGGGATATGGGGAAAGAGCCGGAACAGGGTATTGATTTTGGATGATCAGCCATGATCATATTGAATGGCGGTGCTGGTTCGAAGGGCCGAATGGCCTACTCCTGCACCTATTTTCTATGTTTCTCTGATCATGTGCCTATCTAAAAGTCTCTTAAATGCCACTGCTTCCACCACCACTCCTGGCAACGCATTCCAGGTACGCACCAGTCTATGTAAAATCACTTGTCCAACACATCTTTAAACTTTCCCCCGGCCTCTGGCCTTAAAGCAATACTCTTTGTCATTCCAAAATCCTCTTTAATTGCCACTATTTGTATCTGGCTCCACCACCAAAGATCTTATAGCGAGCTTGCTATAAGATCTTTGTCCACCACCACCTGACGTAGATCCCACTGCATACTTTAACAAACACCCTCACTGTCCACAAAAGCATAGGTTTTGATGGAGCTTTTCTTTTTAAAACATTGTCCACGGATAAATCTATTATGTTGCGATAATTAAGCAGTTGCAATTTTTTTTTTTAATAGGAAAATTGGTGCTGTTCTTTATGATGTATCCTTTATCACATTCATATTTCTGGGAATTGGCGATGTGCATTTTTTGCATTTTTTTCATCAAGATAGATTCTGCACTTATTTGACCACAGAGCACTTTGGGACAACTGAGATGTGACAGGTGCCATATAAAAGCAAGGCTTTCTTTTCCTTGTTCCCTCTAGATTCAGAAAGCTGAAACCATTGTTGTGGTTGGAGGTGGGCTTGCTGGCGTGGAGTTGGCAGCAGAGATCAAAACCGACTACCCCAACAAAGAGGTAATCTGGCATTGTGTACAGTTTCAGCAGAGCCTTCTGGTTTAGGCATCGAAGGTTATGGGGAGAAGGCTGGAGAATGGGGTTGAGAGGGAAAAATAGATCAGCCATTATCAAATGGTGGAGTAGACTCAAAGGGCCTGCTCCTCTGTGTTATGGTCTTATGGTTTATTAATCGCCTGCTACCTAGTAGTTGTGAATGCTCACTCATGTATGAAGGCTGACATATTTGTATGTCTTATCTTAGAAGGGCTTCCTTTAGGGCCTATCCCACTTTCACGACTTAATTCAAAACCTCTGCTGAGTTTAAAGGACCTAAAAAAAAAAATCAAGATTGTGGTAATCTACAAACTCCTACGACCTTCCACGAACTCACGAACTCCTGCGAGTATGTCTACGAATTCCCACGACTATGTCGATGCCCTCCTTACGAGTAAAAAGTTGCAATTTCTTTCATCCCGACCATTTTTTTACTCGTGGACATGTTATATCGGGCTGGAAAAAACATCCCGACTAATGGCCCTGTCCCACTGTACGAGTTCATTCAAGAGTTCTTCCGAGTTTGCCCTGATTCGAACTCGGAGAATTACGGTAACAGCCGCTCGTAGGTACTCGGGGCTCTCGTGGACATTTTTAAACATGTTGAAAAATCTCCACGAGTCTTCCCGAGCTTACCGCGTTTCCCGAGTACCTGCCGTTAGCGTTACGAGCCGCTAAGAGACGTCCAGAGCTCCGACGTACCCGCCTCGTACATGCTACGTGCTTCCACGAGTTTGATTTTTTTTTAAACTCGGGAGAGCTCTTGAATTACCTCGTACAGTGGGACATCCCCATTACCTGATGCCACGAGTACCTACGGCTAGCATAACGAGCCGCTACGATATATCTACGAACTCCTACGACCTCCTACGGACTTGTTACGAACATTCTGCGAGTTTGAATCAAGGGGAAAACTCGGGAGAATTCATGAATAACTCATGAAAGTGGGACAGGCCCTTGTAACATTTCATTAGCACAGTGACGTTGTTATTTCAGGTCCATTCATTCCTCTAGTTTTCATCGCCAGTTTTAGTGTGGAGCCAAGCACCCCCAAGTGAAGCTTCCATTGAGTTTGAATGGAAGGTCGCCGTTCTCCACAGAGGCAGCCTGGTCTGTCAGGTTTTCCCAGCATTTTCTGTATTTATCTCAGCCCTCGGTGCCGTACAGATGGAACCCTTGATTCATGCTTCACCAACAGCAGATCTGCCATGGGTGACCCAGAGATGAAAGCTTCCACCTTTATTTCTGTATGAAATAGTCCCAACCCGAAACATCGCCTATCCATGTTCTCCAGAGAGATGCTGCCTCACCCGCTGTGGTACTCCAGCACTTTGTGCCCTTTTTTGTAAACCAGCATCTGCAATTTAGAGTTTTGTGGATCTGAACCCATTCTGAATACTCGGCTAACTTGTGAGATAGTCTACACATATACAATCGTCCAAACTTCCTTAGGAAATTATGCAGAATACAAACACTTTCACCATTACTCCCAAGAGCTAGGTTTCAGGTAAGCAATTTCTTTTCTTCCATATAACACAAAGTGAGGGAGTAAACTATCTAACTAAACTAAACTAATTCAGCAGACCATGCAGCATCTCTGGAAGACATGGATAGGTGATGTTTCGGATCAGAACCCTTGTTCGGTCTGAGTCCCGGCCCAAAGCATCACCTATCCATGTCCTCCAGAGGTGCTGCCTGACCTGCTGAGTTACTCCAACAACTGCAAGATTCCAACATCTGTAGTTCCCTGTGCCAACATCTGTCTTTATTTGCTTCCTGTTCAGTTTGGTAAGATAGTTTTCAGCTTCTCGGCTGTTTCTACCTATTTCTTATGGTATGTTTTATTAAAATCATTTAAACTCAGGCTTCCGGTTCCGGGTCACTGCTCGGGCGGTCGACCTGTCGGTGCAGAGAGTAGCTTTGAATGTTTGTCTTTTCGTTACGTTACGTTACGTGAGTTTGTGAGAGTGTTTTGTTTCGTTTTAAGTATATCGGGTATCGATTGACGGTCAACTGCTGCCGTATAGTTCAGTACTTTCGTGGTGTGGTTGTGCGGACACTGCCACTACCTCACACACACACCGGACCAACGAGCTAACGTTAATTAGCCAGCTAGCTTTTTGCATTCACTGCTCCAAAGTATGGACTTCACATGGACACTATGGACTCTTATGCTTCTACTGTTCGTCTTGGATTATCTGCCCACTGCATCATATGGATATACTCTTCCGGACAACCAACGGATTACTTACTGCAGTGACTTTTTACTTCAGCTGCAATTTCACTCTCACCAAGCCCCTGCCATAGACAAGTTGCCGGAGGAGCTACAATGTAAACTCCCAACCGACCGGACAGGCACCCTGCACAACAATAGGAAGAAGGTAACGAGATGGGGGAGGAAGAAGAAGGGTGGAATTAAAGCAAGACTTAGGCGAGGAGAAAGTAAGCACCGTGCACTTCCCTCAGTGATCCTTGCTAATGTGCGCTCATTGCGTAACAAGACTTATGAACTGCAAGCTAACGTTTTTCACATGTACGAATACCGGACTGCTTCCATTCTTGCTTTCACTGAAACATGGCTGACTGGGAGTGACAACAGTGACAGCATGCACATAGATGGCTTTGGGTCTCCTGTAAGGTTAGACCGTGATACTGAACTGACTGGCAAGCACCATGGCGGTGGTGTCTGCCTCTACATCAATCCACGCTGGTGCAAAACAGTTGTTGTCAGAGAAGAACTGTGCAACCCTGACATTGAACTCTTGGCTGCCTCCCTGCGTCCCTTCTACCTTCCCAGGGAATTCCTACAACTGTTTTTTATTCTGGTTTATATCCACCCCAGAGCAAATGCATCCACTGCTACGGAACATATAAGAAATATGCTCGACAGACTCGAACTGATATCTCCGGACGCCCCCAAATTCATCATGGGTGACTTCAATCACTGTTCAATTGACAAGTCACTTAAAGGATTCTACCAGTATGTCAATTGCACCACCCGTCTAGGGAAAACACTGGACAAATGCTATGGGTCAGTCCCAGACGCCTACAGAGCCGTCTCCCTCCCTCCCCTAGGCTCTGCTGACCACAGCAGCATACTGCTCGCTCCTGCCTATACACCTGTGGTAAAGAGAACAGAGAAAGGACATCAAACAGTGGACACCGGACAGTTTTGACAGGCTTCAAGGGTGTTTTGAAACCACAGACTGGAATACCCTCACATCCTCCTCCACCAACACCAGTGAGCAAGCGGATACAGTCTCAGCATACATCACTTTCTGTGTAGACAATATTATCCCCTCCAAGAAGGTCACAATCTTCCCTAACAATAAACAACCTCCTCTATCAGTCTGAAGAAGGGTTTCGGCCCGAAACGTTACCTATTTCCTTCGCTCCATAGATGCTGCTGCACCCGCTGAGTTTCTCCAGCATTTTTGTGTACCTTCGATTTTCCAGCATCTGCAGTTCCTTCTTTAACACTTTGTCTACTCCACTGCGAAATCTCGTCAAGGTATGCCTACTTTGAAGAAGTTCTCCTCCTCTATCAGTCTGAAGAAGGGTTTCGGCCCGAAACGTTACCTATTTCCTTCGCTCCATAGATGCTGCTGCACCCGCTGAGTTTCTCCAGCATTTTTGTGTACCTTCCCTAACAATAAACCCTGGGTGACTAAAGATCTAAAAAACATATTGAATAAGAAAAAGAGAACATTTTTTACCGGTTCTGTAGCTGAGAAGAAGGAGGTAAACAGGGAGGTCAAGCGGGCCATAAAAATTGCCAAGCTGAAATACAAGAACAAAGTGGAGCAGACCTTTGGAAAAGGGAACCTCCGTGCAGCTTGGCAGGGCCTCAAGAACATGGCAGCAGTGAACTCTGTCTCTAAAGTGAATTCTGCAGGAAGCAGCTTCACTTCACTCCCGAATGGTCTCAACTCCTTCTATACCAGATTTGAAAAGGACAACAGCACCCAGCTAGAATCAATCGTCTCTACACTCAGACCTGATGACTCCGGCCTCAACATCAACACATCAGAGGTGGTGAGAGCCCTCAAAAGGACTAAAAAGAACACAGCTCCAGGGCCAGACAACATCTGTGGGCAGACCCTATGGCACCGTGCTGAGCAGCTGGGAGGTGTGTTCCAGCATCTGTTCCAGGGCTCTTTGACCAGCAGCACAGTCCCCGCGATGTGGAAAAACTCAACAGTGATTCCCATCCCAAAGAAGGGCACCACCAAGGTGTTCTCTCACCTCCCTGGTCATGAAGGCCATGGAGAGGATTATCAAGGAGCACATCACCAAGGCAACTGGCTCGATGATGGATCCATTGCAGTTTGCTTACCAGGCTGGCAGGGGTGTCGATGGCGCAAAGATATTCATCTTAAACACCATCCATAAGCATCTGGAAATCCCCAAGACCACAGCCAGACTTCTGTTTGCAGACTTCTCATCAGCATTCAACACCATGCAGCCACATATTTTGGCTGAGAAGCTCATCACCCGCTTCCACCTTCAACCACCAACTCACTCTGTGGATTATAGACTTCCTCACCAACAGATCACAGAGGGTGTTGGTGAACCATACCTTGTCCGACACCCTCTTCACTTTCACTGGCTCTCCACACGGCTGTGTCCTCTCCCCACTTCTCTTCATTCTCTACACTGATGACTGCAGATCCACCCAGCCAAACCGCCTCTTTGTAAAATTTGCTGATGACACAGTCCTCCTGTCTCTGCTTCCCAGCCATACACAACATCACAGCTCAGCCCTGCAGGCCTTTATAGTATGGTGTGAAAAGTCTTGTCTTGAGCTACATATAAGCAAAACCAAGGACATGATTGTGACCTTTTCCCCCCAACAGAGACAGATGGCTGAGGCAGCCACCACTATCATCCAGCAGGAGCCAGTGGAGATAGTGGAGGTATACAAAAACCTGGGAACAGCCTTCGACAACCTGCTAAGGTTTTCCTCTAACACAGAGGAAATCCTTAAAAAGTGCCATCAGAGACAGTACCTACTCAGGAAGCTGAAGTCATTTGGGATTAACAAAGACATTCTCACCACATTCTACTACGCATACATTGAAAATGTAATAACTTTCTCTTTCACTAGCTGGTTCCACTCCATCACCCTGCAAAACAGAAACCGCCTGTTGAATGTGGTCAAGGTCTGCTCAAAAATCATTGAGCAGCCCGTCCGAACTCTCACTGCCCTATGCGACCAACAGTCTGTAAAGTTAACACGCAGGATTCTTCAGGACCCCTCTCACATCCTGTTTCCTGAGTTTGAGTGGCTCCCCTCAGGACGCAGACTTCGCTGTCCGGGTTGCCGGACACAGAGGAGGAAGGCAACCTTAAACCCCAGGGCTGTCCAGCTTCTTAATGCTGATCACTGACTCATGAACATATGAAATGAAATAACCTTCTATATGCACTTTTTAATTGAAGCACTAAGGAAGCACTTTAAAAACTATTACTATGTGTTGAATGTTGATGTGCTGTGTGTCTTGTGTGATTGTGCAGTGTGTCTGTGAAATGCGTGTGTTGGTTGATTGTGCAGTATGCGTGCTGCTTATGTTTGTTGATTGTGTCCCTTTTTAAAAAAAAAAGCTACTGTAATACGCCCTCTTAAATTGCCCCTCGGGGACGAATAAAGTGCTTTGAATTGAATTGAATTGAATTAAGATTTACAACAGCATTCAGTTCAAACTTTCCTGTTCATTTGTTCTGGAGCCAGTCCAGGGCACAATGAATGGGTTTTCTTGAGCTTAGACCATCAACCCAGTAAGCCTGGTGTAGACAACTGCAGCACTGATCAATTGCAAGGCTGCCAAATGAAAATATCTTTGGCCATTACAACTCCAGCGCAGATGTAGTCAACAACAATGATCTCAGACTTCACTGGGCCATCTGTGCCACAATAAGTGGGGTTTAATCTGTGGTGTGATTAGCCACTATTTCTGGAGAGGCTGCCTGCTGTTCTAGGTGACTAATTCTGGTCTCCATCTGGTTCTCCAAGTAATCTCTTGCAGGCACTGACTTATAAAATGGAGTGCTACTCCAACTACCCCTGTTCCTCTCTTTCTCCTATCTTTCCTGAATTAAATCTAACAGCCTAACCCTCTGTTCCCGCCTCCCTCACTGTTTGCCCAGCCTCCGCTTCACTTTTATTTGCTTAAGAGAGAACTGCAGATGCTGGAAAAATCGAAGGTAGACAAAAATGCTTGAGAAACTTAGCGGGTAAGGCAGCATCTATGGAGAGAAGGAATAGGCAACGTTTCGAGTCGAGACCCTGCTTCGGACTTCATCTTTCCTGTGCTAGAAATGTCGATTTGGCATTTTGGCAAAATAAGTCTTCTGGAAAATCCTAGAGGCACAAGTGACATTAATTGAAATGATTGAAAGAGCTTAAGGTCATAAGTGGCAGGAGTGGAATTAGGCCATTCGGCCCATCAAGTCTACTCCACCAGTTAATGATGCCTAATCTCCATTTCCTTCCTAAACCCAATCTCCTGTCTTCTCCCCATAACCTCAGACACGCGTATTAATCAAAGATTAGCCTGGACAGAAAGATACAGCATGGGCACAGGCCTTTCAGCCCATCAAGTTCATGCTGACCATTGATCACCCATTCACACTAGTTCCCACTTTCCCATCCACTTCCTATACACTCATGGCAACTTAGTGGCCAATTAACCTACAAACATGTACATCTTTGGGATGTGGGATGAAACTGGTCCCAGGGAGAAGGTGCAAACTCCACACAGGCAACACTTGAGGTCAGAAATGAACTCAAGTCTCTGGCACTGTACGTGTTCAGCAAAAAGTTTGAAGAAGGGTCCCAGCACAAAATGTTGTCTGTCCATTTCCCTCCATAGATGCTGCCTGACCTGCTGAGTTCCTCCTGCAGTTTGATTTCTGCTTCTGACATCCTTCCACGATTTCTTGATAACTCTCTTGTATCCATGGACTTTAGCTTTGAATATGCCAACATATTCACTGCAGCCACTCTATCAAAACCTTTCATTATTTTAAAGACCTCAATTAATTTACGCCACAGCATGCCAACAATACAATGATTGCTCAGAGACTTTTAAAAGGCAATTTGCAAGGAAACTATTCTTTCCATAACTTTTTTTATTGAAGTCTTCTGGATTTGCTCCAGAAATAGGAGTTCCTGCAGCTTTGAGGGAAATTGTGACCAACATTTTGTTTTGCAAGTGGAATTATTGCGGTATTTTCAGATAAGAAAATCTGGTTCATTTTGGTTGTAAGTTTAATAGATGATAACAGAATACATTTTATGAAACTGCTCCGCAGATTTTAGTTTGGAAAATATAACTAATTACATTTTCTCAGCAGACACCTGTTCCATCTGCTAATCTGCTTCTCGATCAGAACAGTTGCAAACAGTCAAATGACTAACATTTATGCAGTGGCCATATTGATATTCATGCTTTCAAGAAGGTTTGATTGCCATATGTACCGAAAACAGAACACTGAAATTCAGCAGCAGCATAACAGGCTTGTAAACACAATGTCATTAAAATGGAAAGGTGTAGAGAGGATTCAATAGACAATAGACAATAGACAATAGGTGCAGGAGTAGGCCATTCGACCCTTCGAGCCAGTACTGCCATTCAATGTGATCATGGCTGATCATCCTTAATCAGTACCCCGTTCCTGCCTTCTCCCCATATCCCCTGACTCCGCTATTTTTAAGAGCCCTATCTAGCTCTCTCTTGAAAGCATCCAGAGAACCTGCCTCCACCGCCCTCTGAGGCAGAGAATTCCACAGACTCACCACTCTCTGTGAGAAAATTCACGAGATGTTGCCAGGATTTGAGGGGCTGAGCTCTAGGGAGAGATTGGGCAGACTAGGGCTTTATTCCTTGGAATGCAGGAAGCTGAAGGGTGATATTATAGAGGTGTATAAGATCATGAAGAGAATAAATAGAGTGATTGGACAGAGGGTGAAGAATATATGCAACGAGCGGCCAGCGGAAGTAGTTGAGCCAGGTACTATAAATACACTTGGACAAGGATAGGAAAGGTTTAGAAGGACATGGACCAAATGCAGAGAAATGGGACCAGCTTAGATGGGGCTCATTGTTCAGCATGGACAAGTTGGGCCAAAGCACCTGTTTCTGTGTCGCATGACTCTATGAATCTTTGACAATACTCACAGATAACATATAGCAAACAAAACAATTTCAACAAGGTAAATTCCGTTCAAGTTTCTTGCTTTAATCCATCCTCTCCCATACCAACGCTCTCACTCTCTCAACAGTTTCCACCCAACGAACACTGTAAGCACTTGCAGCATCATTAGTCTGGACAAGATGCCATGGGATTCAGGTGCAATGTTAACGTCTCCTGATGGCTCAGAGCCCAACTCATTCTCACTGTCAGCCTCATCACATCAATGCCATCTAGTCTGCTGAGAATGTCAAGCACTGGGATAAACACCGAATAAATCTTCCTGGCTGTGGCCAGACACTCTGAAGGGAATTGCTGATGTTCAGACCGATAGGAGAGAGAGTTGAGAATCAGCATGCAATGGGAGTAAAATATGTTTTACATTGATACCTACTTTAGTTTAGTTTAGAGATACAGAGCGGAAACCAAGCCTGTGCCGACCAGTGATCCCCCCACACTAACACCATCCTACACACACTAGGGACAATTTATAGTTATACCAAGCCAGTTACATTAATAGACACAAGACACCTTGATTTTCCTCCAGACTGCTGGTTAGACAGACACATTATTTTCATTCATACCTTATGCACAAAAGGACAGAAAAAAAAAGAAATAAAATCAGCAAATGCTGGAAATATTCCTCATGTCATACAGAACCCGTTGAATGGTTCATGTTTCTGGTTAGTTTGGAGATGAAACGTGGAAGCAGACCCTTTGGCTCACTGAGGCCACGTCAACCATCAATCACCCATTCTCACAACTTCAATGTTAGAAGAAGGGTCTCGACCCGAAACCTCACCCATTCCTTCTATCCAGAGATGCTGCCTGTCCCGCTGAGTTACTCCCGCATTTTGTGTCTATCTTCCTTCAATCGTTCTCATGAGATGGCCAAGCGACTTTCCAACACTTTATTTCAGATTTCCAGCCTCTACAGTATTCTGCTGCAAAATAAATTCACCATTTTTATTTGAGTACGAAATGTTTAAATCCTTTCATGTGCTAACCTTAGTGCACTGATTACTGCTTTTGGGGGCGAATGCCTTACTCCTTGATTCTGCTGATAAGTGGTGGAAATTTATTGCACAGTCATCAAACACTTCACTCAAAACATGGCACGCAGGAAATTAAACTGGAGAATGTTTGCGTAACAGACTTAACCATCTCTTCTTTTTTTCTCTCTCTTCAGGTAACATTAATTCATTCCACTTATGTTCTGGGCGACTCTGAGGTTTTACCCAGTGTTAGGCGAGGAGTAAAAGATATTCTTGTGAATAAAGGGGCCCACCTTCTATTAGGTAAATGTTATATCTATCAACGCTATATTGTAGGGTTAAAGTTGCTACTTTCAAGAATGATTAAATTAGTCAATGTAATGAACCTAATGAGACTTACACCTAGTGTCTCAATGGAAATGTGGCACCGTGTAGTTTAAATACATCCTTCCTAAATCAGGATGACCAAAAGTGAACACAGTAATTCAAATGTGGCCTCACTAATGTCTTATATAACTGTAACACGTTGATCTTCTGTAGCCATGGAAAATATTTGAGCAGCAATGTTAGATTTATTATTTTTAAATATATTTTTATAAAGTTGATCCATATTTCCAATTCATAACAAATAGGGACATGTTAAACATTACTCACTCAGAGGAAATGTGCAGTGAAATATAAATGATTATGTGCTCTTAAGAAATACTTTCTACCATAATATTTTGGTCGTGTAATTCTGAAAGTAGTGTACATAATAAATTAACACACATTTGGAAAAGAGAAGAATGCTTTAGCTTTAAAACTTAGAGGCACAGAGTCATACAGCATGGACACAGTCCCTTCGGCCCATCTCATCAATGCCTCATATAAGCTAGTTCCATTTACCCACATTTGGATCATATCCTCGAAGGTATCCGTGTACCTGTCCAAATGTTTTTTAAATGGTGTTATTGTACCTGCCTCCTCTGGCAGCTCATTCCATATACCCACCACCCTAAGAGTAAAGAATTTGCTCCTCAGGTTTCTATTAAGTCTTGCCCCTCTCACCTTAAACCAAATTGGTTTTGATTTCCCTACCCGGGATAAAAGACTGTGCATTCACCCTATCTATTGGCCTCATGATTTTATACACCTCTATAAGATCACGCTGAGCCTCCTGCACACCAAGGAATAAAGTCCTAATCTGCCCAGCCTCTTCTTATAAGTCAGCCCTTCAAGTCCTGGCAATGTCCTCATAAATCTGCTCTGCTCTTTCCAGCTTAAATACATCCTTCCTATATCAGGGTGTCCAAATCTGAACACAGTCATTCAAATGTGGCCTCACTGTACAACTGTAACACAATGTATTGCTTCAAAACATTTTGCTACCCTCTTAACGTATTTCTGGTTAAGACGGTAACAATAAGATTTGCAGAGATATTTCTTGTTGCGTGTTGCCCTGTAATTCACGATATGTTCTCTTTGTGAACAATGTTTGTGTCTGATCCTTTGAAAGAGCCATTGTGAAATACCACTCCACCCACAATGGAAAGATCACCTTGAAATTGATCCTGCAGTTTTGAAAGATAATTTTGATAAGAAAGGTCCTGACCCGTAACGTCACCGTGAGAGGCTGCCTGACCCTCTGAGTTACTCCAGCACTTTGTAGTTTTTTAATGCTGCGGTTGACTCTACCACATGCCTTTGCTCAGCCAAGTGAGAATACTGGACTATCTCCATGTCTCTCCAAATGGCGCCCTGTTCCGAAAGCTGGCCACTATATTTGATATTTGATATTTGACAACAAGCCAAGGAAAAAATAGAGATACAGTATCTATCTCTAATGCAAGAAACTACGTAAGGAGGAACTCAGCAGGTCAGGCAGCACCCATGGAAGGAAATTGATAGGCAAGATTTTGGGATGGGTCCCTTTTTCAAACTGTCTCGACCTGAAATGTCTGTCCATTTCCCCTCTAAAATGCTGCCTGGCCTGCTGAGTTCTTCCACCATTTTGTTTTCTACTCAAGATTCCAGCATGTACTGTCTCTCGTGCCTCCTCTCTCTCTAGTCTGTCTTCTCCAGTTTCACACTCTATGTTCCCGCACTAACATTATTACGACCGGTGTTCCAATTTGAGATAAAAATTATACCGACGGCTCAGAGACACTTGCTATTCCAACAAGAACATTCATCTTTATTGGTTCCAGAAAATGGCAATTAGCTAAAAAGGGGCAAGATTATCTGACAATCTGAATCACATGATATTTTGCATTTTGTTCTTTCCAAAAGGACATAAAGTCAATAACCTGTCAGAACTAGACCTGAATAAGGCCCTGAAAGACATTAAAGTGCTAACAAACAAGGGGCACGAGATCATAGCAGACATGGTTATCTGTTGTACTGGAATAAAGATTAATTCTTCCGCATATGTCAACGCCTTCCGTAAGTTCTAATCACAATTTGTTATCATTTGTATAAGATCTTATATTGTCTCTGTGGCACAGTTTGTGCTGAACCTCTGTTCTTTGTTTCATGGTGATGCATACTCCACTTTCATTTGCAAAGCATTGGCTGACTATAACTGTTAAAATAAAGAATCTTAGCTCCATGTGCCATAAGCCTTTATGCCATAACCACGTGAGAGGAATTACTCCATCAAAATCCCTGCAGCTCTGAAATACAAAAGGTAACTTCTGTCATGGTTTCTTTACTTAATAACAGTGCAATTTCAGCTGTGTATTTTTTATGCATTAAAGTTGCCTTTGTTTTTTTCCCCCCAGAGTTGGATGTATACAACGCAAATATTGGAGACTTAAACTTCCATTTTTGTTTTAAACAGTTAAAGGTTTAAAACACCTAGACTTAAGGAGTAACCATGTTGCATAATGTAGAAAGAATCTTGGGTTTAGAGTTAGGGTTATTATTTTCACGTTCAATGAAAAGCTTTGTTTTGCAGGCTTTCCAAACAGTTCAGATAATACTGTACATAAATACAATCAAGTCCAACTCAAGTGCGATAGGTAGAGCAATGGGGATGATACAGAATGCAGAATATATTTCTCAGCAATGTAGACAATGTCCAATCTCTGCCATTGGCTGGAGGTGAAAAGGACAGTATCCCAGCTTATGAGGGCCATTCAGTCTCATAACAGAGGGGAAGAAGCTGTTCCTAAGTCTGCTGGTGACTTTTCTCTTCATACTTCTCCATGTACTGAATTAAGCTGTAGATTGCTTCTGATGGCTTGTCTCTACTTCTTTGCGCTTTGCCACAGATGCATTATAATTGTTATCCTGGAGTGTTTCAACCTGCCTTAGAAGGCAGCGGAGGCCAATTCTCTGGATGCTTTTAAGAGAGAGCTCGATAGAGCTCTTAAGGATAGCGGAGTCAGGGGATATGGCGAGAAGGCAGGAACGGGGTACTGATTGGGGATGATCAGCCATGATCATATTGAATTGCGGTGCTGGCTCGAAGGGCCAAATTGCCTACTCCTGCACCTATTGTCTATTGTCTATTCATCACTTTTTATTGGAACCCAAACTCATCAGAATATGTGATCCTTGAGGCCACTACCATCATTGACCATTGTTAGATTGTATCCTAGCCCCCAGCTACATTAGATCTTGTAGATTTTGGTGAGAAATAAAGCACTTAAGTTGCTTAATGGATATTTAGTGATAACTGAAATAACAAGATCGTCATTTGCCATATGATTGTCCTGTCTGTTAGATCGGACATCCCAAGGAATTTAATCCAATATGCATCCTGACTTTATAAACTTAAATTTCAACACCATGGAATTGGAAAATGGAGTGACTTAGAATATAATCCTTCAGCCCCTGAGACTGGAGTTCTGGGCCATGCTACCTACAGAATAAGTACCTTTTTTCCTGAAGGTTGTGGGAACTACTTGCAAATATGAATCTTATCACACAATTATCCATAATTCAACATCACTCGACATGGCTGTTCCAGAAAGTAAACGTATTTCCCATTACATAGGATTAGAAGGTGGAATTTTGGCAAAGAAGGGTGCATAATACATTTTAATTGTCTGAAGCAAACTGGAAAGAGACGTGAGCATGAGAGTAGTGGGATGGGAACATGGGTGTCTACATGGATAAAGCAACCAATACATACTTGATGGGATGAAGACCTTGTTTCTGCTCTGTAATATTTCATGATGCCACACTCTCACCTCCAACCCTGGGTTTAAAAATGTTGTAGCTCCTTTGTGTAATCATCCTATTTATTCCAAAACTTGGTATTACGTGCAAATTTGGAAATTCCACATGCTGTGGCTTCATTGATGAAATAAGTGGGAATAGTGTAGAGTACTTTGGTCAACATGAACGAGTTGGGCCGAAGGGCCTCTTTCTGTGCTGTATGTCTCTATGATGACTATTGACTACTGAAGCCATTGTTCAACGATGCTAATCCCATTTATTTGTTAAAACTTCAACCAATAAATCAAAAAGAGTTTACAATTCCATCCAAATTCACCCTGACCTCACTTCATCAAAAGGTAAATAAGTATTTATAAAATACTCACAAGAATACTTCTAGGGATCAATCAGGCATCATAGTAGGAGGCCATTTGGCCCATTAGGTCCATGTTGGTTCTTAAAAGAGCTAATGACAATTAACATGTTTCCTGCTTTATCCACATTTTCTTGCATTTTTCTCCACAGCAAATATTTACCTCTTCTCGTAATCATTTCATGCTAAATGAAAATCCTTATTTCCAGCTATTTTGCCTTAAACTCATGTCCCTTGTTTGCTGTCTTATCTACCCAATGCATTCCATCAAAACCCTTTAAAATGATACCAAAAACAGATGTCATTCCAAAATACATTGCTTCACACTTCTCTGCATTAAACATATTCTGCGATACACACATCTAATTCACCAGGCAGCCTGTGTCTTCCTATGATGTTTATTGCTCCTTCTTCCAACAGTTTACTGTTTATCTGAATGTGATGTTACCTGCAGGCATCAGAAATACACCCTGTTTACCCAAGGGCAGATCTCAATGTCAAGAAAACCACTGCCCCTAATTCCAACTCTTGAGCATTTTTCCTCCAGCTTCTTTCACTCCTCCATCACTTTTTGATGTTTTCTCGAAACTTGTGCCTTTAGTCCAATTTGGATCAGGCCACTTCAAGTTCTCTCCAATCGACCAGCGTCCAAAGCTGCTGCTAGTGTTGCCTTCGATCCCATCCCCTGCTCCCTTCCTCTCTCTGTTTACCCAATCCTCATGGCCCTCTAAAGTCATGACATTGTTTTCTATGTGCTACTATGCCATGTTAACCATAAACAACCTCTGGGCATAATGGAACTTGAATCTAAAGTGAAAATGTGTTGATGGTCAAATTTTTCCTGCAAGTGTCTCTCTTTAATGGTGCAGTTGTTGGAGTCATTTGAATTTGACCACTCCTTGGTCTGTTAACCTACAGCCTTCCTGAACCATCAATCAACTTTTGAATTGCTGGGCAGAGGAATTGACACAAAGACCATCCATTGCGGACTGACACCAATTACCTGAAGAGCAGGGAAGTACTCCCAGAGTGCAGGCCAACATAACGCTCAACATACACCATGGACAGCGATAACTGGAGACTAATCTCACCACTTCAGGGAATTCGACCAATATGCCTCTCTGTACTCGGACCACTCCTACTCTTCAATAGTGTTTTACTGGTTGTGAAGTGAATTGAATGTCCTGAGGACAAGAATGTATCTAACACTGGTGTTTCTTTTATCTCTTAAATAATATCTTAAGCCAGAAGAATAATGGTTTGTTGTTAAACTTTCAAAAGGAGATTTGCCTGGGTCAGGTCTGAATTATAAAAACCTAAATAGCTGTTATATGAACATAGAACAGTACAGCACAGGAACAGGCCCTTCAGCCCACAAGATGGGCCCTTCAGCCAACAATATCTTTGCCGAACATGATGACAATTTAAACTAATCTGCCAGCATGTGATCCATATCCCTCCATTCTCTGCATATCCATGTGCCTTTATAAAACCTATGCCACAATTACATCTGCTTCCACCACCACTCCGGCACCACGTTTCAGGCACTCACCACTCTCTGTGAAAAAATTGCTCTGCACCTCATTCAAATTTTGCCCCTCTCACCGTAAATCTATGTCCTCTAGTCCTTGAGATTCTCACCCAGAGATAAAGGTTCCTACTGTCCACCCTATCAATGCCTCTCATAATGTTATATATTTCACTCAAGGATTTGCATTTTAGACAATTGAGTCACACAGCACAGAAACAGGCCCTTCAGCCCAACCTACCCATGGCAACCAATTTGTCCCATATTTTCTAGTCCCATTTGCCTGCGTTTGGCATATATCCATCTAAGCCTTTCCTATCCATGTATCTGTCCAAAAGTGTTTTAAATGTTGTTATAGTACCTACCTCAAATACCTCCTCTGGCATTTTTTTCTATATCCCCACCACCCTCTGTGTGAAAATGTTGTCCCTCAGGTTCCTATTAAATCTTTCTCCTCTCACGTTAAACCTATGACCTCTGGTTCTTGATTTCCCCCACTCTGGGTAAAATACACTGTGTGTTCACTCTACCTATTCCACTCATGATCTTATATGCCTTAATACCCCTCAGCCTCCTGCACTCCAAGAAATAAAGTCCTAGTCTGCCCAACCTCTCCCAATAGCTCAGGCCCTCAAGTCCTGGTAACATCCTCATAATTCTTCTCTGCACTCTTTCAAGCTTAAAGCTATCCTTCCAACAGCGGAGTTACCAAAACTGAACACAATACTCCAAATGTGGCCTCAGCAATATTTAGTACAACAGTGACATAACCTTTCACCTTCTATACTCAATACCCTGAATGATGAAGGCCAATGCACCAAAAGCCTTTTTGACCATGCTATAGATCTATGACACCTCTTTCAAGGAACTATGTACATGCACTACTACCCCCTCTGGTTTACAAGACTCTCCAGAGTCCCACCATTCACTGTGAAGGTCCTGTCCTGGTTTGAATTCCCAAAATGCTACACCTCATACTTAACTACATTAAACTCCATTCACCATTTCTCAGCCCATTTACCCAACTGATCAAGATCATGTTGTAGTCTTTGATAACCATTTTTGCTGCCTCCAATGCCTTCCACTTTAATGTCATCTCCAAAGTTACTAATCATGTCTTCTACATGCTCAACCAAATTGTTAACATAAACCACAAACAACAATGGGCCCAGCACCAATCCCCGAGACACACCACTAGTCATAGGCTTCCAGTCCGAAAAACAACCT
Source organism: Malacoraja senta (assembly GCA_038087875.1). Taxonomy (NCBI): domain Eukaryota; kingdom Metazoa; phylum Chordata; class Chondrichthyes; order Rajiformes; family Rajidae; genus Malacoraja; species Malacoraja senta. The sequence goes on from JAXLNO010006017.1 coordinate 94,467, forward strand.
TCTACCATCACCCGCTGCTTCCTTCCATGGAACCAATTCTCTATCCAGTCAACTAGCTCTCGCTGAATCCCATACGATCTGACCTTCCAGAGCAGCCTACCAGGCAGAACCCTATCAAATGCCTTGCTTAAGTACGTATAGACAATGTCTATTGCTTTGCGCTCATCAACCTTTTTTTAATTCTTCAAAAATACTCAGATTGTGAGGCACAATCTCCCTTGTACAAAACCAGTTCGATCTTACTTTGGTAAGACCCAGTCTCACATACAAAGCCAGTTAGAGCTTACATTGGTAAGACCCAATACAAAGCCAGTTAGAGCTTACTGGTATGGGGACCTGGCTGATTTTCTTTGCATATTGGCAGTTTTGTGCCTGACCTGGGTTATTTCTCCACTCCCCAACCCTGTATAATAACCATTAAGAGTTACAATAGGACAGGAGAGAGTATAAGTGGAGTAAGTTGTGTGACTGTTTCTCTTTAACAGAAGGTAACCTCACTGAACACGATGCAATACTAGTGGATGAACATCTGAACGTGAAGGGAATGAGGATTGTTTTTGCCATAGGCGACTGTGCACATGTGAACGAACATAAATCGGCTTATACTGCTGAATTCCAAGCCATCTCATGCGTGAAAAATATCATCCATAACATTAAACATGAGCCCATGGAACTGTACAAACCAGGTAGATATGCTGGAAACGCACTCCAGAAGGTTGAACATGGTTGTCAATTAAATAGCATAATTCACATGGTAAAATAGTTTGTGATATTTCAGGGTAATATTTAGGGGGAACTCAAAAGTATTAGGAACCTACATAGACAATAGACAATAGACAAGGTGCAGGAATAGGCCATTCAGCCCTACATAGAACCTTGGTTAGATAACATTTGGAAAATTGCACACAAATTTAGTTGTTTTGTTAAAGAGAGAATGGAAGAGTGGTAAAAGGATGAGGGGAGTGTTTATTTATAAAAAAAATATTTTAAATACCTTAACCAAATGTAACTTAAACATAGATAAAGTAAAATAAAGAAGAAGAAAAAAACATTTTTTCGCAAGGTAAGCAACCCTTCATGAATGGTCTAAGGTTGAGGGGCATCGTCAGAGACCCACACCACCCTGGCCACTCACTCATTTCACCCCATGCCATCGGGAAGAAGGTACAGGAACCTGAAATCTGTAACGTCCAGGTTCAGGAACAGCTTCTTCCCTACAGTCAATAGGCTATTAAACATTACAAACTCCAAATAAGCTCTGAACTACATAGACTTTTATTGTTATTTTTGCGCTAATATTGTTTGTTTTTTATGTGTATGTATGTGTGCGTGTGTGTATATATACACTGTATGTATATATATATATATATATATATATATCTGTGTGTTTGTATGTATATGTGGGTATGTGTAGATATACACACACTGAACTTTGTTTTCTATAATATTGTTTACACTGTACTAATTTTACATATTCTGTTAAGCTGCTGCAAGTAAGAATGTCATTGTTGTATCTGGGACATATGACAACAAAACATTCTTGACTCTCTTGCTGCGAAGTGCCACACCTCTGTGTACTTGAGCTTTGTCTCTGCATTCAGTGCATGGAGCAGAATCTTACCTCTAGGTGGTGCAACCTCCTGTGAGCAACTCACAGCCCTTTTAGTATGCCGTCTGACTGAACTGTTGCAGCAAGTCATGTAATGAGATAGGAGGTACACAAAAATGCTGGAGAAACTCAGTGGGTGCAGCAGCATCTATGGAGCGAAGGAGATAGGCAACGTTTCGGGCCGAAACCCTTCTTCAGATTTCAATCGCGTTAAAAAATATTATTTCTGTCAGAATATATGTGGTTTTGCCAAAAGTGGTTCGTGAAAAATTGCAACTTTGCACTGACAGAGGAAATTGGGCCCGTATCTCTAAAGTCTAAAGTTTAAAGAGAATGTAAGGGCATGCAACACAAAAATTCCCATTTAAAGCTCCAGGCATCATAAACACTGCATTTCATCTCCTTAGATAAGACTATCTATGTTGGAGATAGATAGTCTGGAGAGACTATCTATCTGGAGTTTCAACGGGACAGGCTGGATGGATTAACTTAACGGGACAGGTGGCATCTCTGGAGAGAAGGAATGGATGACGTTTCAGGTTGAGACACATCTTCTGTCCCGACCCGAAACGTCACCCATTCCTTCCCTCCAGAGATACAGCCTGTCCCGCTGAGTTACTCCAGGATTTTGTGTCTATCTTCAGTGTAAATCAGCTTCTCCGGTTGCTTCCTTTACATTTCATCTCTTTTCCTTCCTTGCTTTTGGCAGCGTCTTTATGGGCCTATAGTATGTTCACCAAAACCCTGAGTAATGTCGGTCATTGGTGTCCTGATCTCGGGTGACTGATGCTGTGAACTTCTCCCATCTTAGGGGCTCCGTACATGATGGTGACAATGGGTCGGAATGACGGCGTCGGTCAGATGTGTGGCTGCAACGTTGGGAAATTAATCGTGACATACGTCAAAAGCAAGGACCTACTGGTTAAAACGAGCTGGAAAAAAATGGGCCAGAAGATGCCGTCCTGATGAAATTTAATTCCTACAGATATAAATATATGCTCCCCTTCCGGAGTGTCTGATTCAATGACCCAGTGCCGAATGTTTATACAACTTTTTTTAGGAATCTTGCTCATTTCTATGTATAAAGTGTGTGTTGTTTCATAAAGGTCAGGAATACTCAGACCAGAACATGCAGACATAAATCCCTGCTTATTTAAAAATATTTGACCTTGTCGGATTATTTGATTTTATGCATTCTTAATTGTTATTCAATTTGGGGAGACGGAGTGGGGTTGGTTGTGGCACAAGAGTCTGTCCACAGAAAATAGACAATAGGTGCAGGAGTAGGCCATTCAGCCCTTCGAGCCAGCACCGACATTCAATGTGATCATGGCTGATCATCCACAATTAGTACCCCGTTCCTGCCTTCTCCCCATATCTCCTGACTCCACTATCTTTAAGAGCCCTATCTAACTCTCTCTTGAAAGTATCCAGAGAACCTGCCTTCACCGCCCTCTGAGGCAGAGAATTACGCAGACTCACACTCTCTGTGTGAAAAAATGTTTCGTCATCTCCGTTCTAAATGGCTTACTCCTTATTCTTAAACTGTGGCCCATGGTTCTGGACTCCCCCAACATTGGGAACATGTTTCCTGCCTCTAGCGTGTCCAAACCCTTAATAATCTTATATGTTTCAATGAGATCCCCTCTCACCCTTCTAAATTCCAGAGTGTACAAGCCCAGCCGCTCCACACGGAGAATTGGAAAACTGGGCACTGCTGGCCTTATCTGGGCACTGCTGGACTTTGCAAGATAAACTTGGAATTACATAATTGGATGGGGGAAAAAAGGGATGGAGAAATGCTAAAATGAGATTCTTGATTAGTACGGGTGTCAGGGGTTATGGGGAGAAGGCAGGAGAATGGGGTTAGGAGGGAGAGATAGATCAGCCATGATTGAATGGCGGAGTAGACTTGATGGGCCGAATGGCCTAATTCTGCTCCTTTCACTTATCAATGAGATAGCTGGAAGATAGGTTTTCTGGAGAGGGAATGCAGCCAGACGGCATCTGCTCTCGATAAACCCCTTGCCTACTCCTGGCGTTGTAGATAGGGCTATGGATGGGACAAAATTCCAGTGAAGGCAAGAAGGTTCCCAATCAGAAAGCATGTTCACTCGCGTGCGTAATTTTTCCACCTGCATCTCCCCAAGGAAGTGTATGCGTCCGCAAGGCTCTGTACTTCAATAAGGGCGTCCTCACTGGAATTGCACCTCATCCATAGCCCCATCTACAACCTCAGGGCCGGGCAACGGCATTGACAGTAGGTGCCAACATGCCCGGGCAATAAACTCCTACATGTCTGCCTACTTACAAGCCAGAGATATAATTCCTTGCAGAAGTCTAAATTACTATTACACATTTTACTGGTGTGTCTGTTTCTATCACCTTCTCAGGTAGCACATTCCAGGCACCCACCACTTGCTTCACAATTCTGCCTTATAATTTCCCCCTCTCACCTTAAACCTTTACCCTCTAGTCTTTAACATTCCTACCCTGGGAAAAAGCCTCCATTCAACTTATGTCTCTCGACAAGCTTCCAGCAGGTCTTCCCTCAAACTCTGATGTTCTGGACAAACAATCCAAGTTGGTCCAACCTATATGGCTAATACCCTCTAACACAGGCAGTAATTTGGTAACCCTCTATGCTATCTCCAAAGTCCCTCCCCCATCCTAGTCGTGGTACTAGTTTCATTGTCGTCTGCTGAGTTTCAGTTTGGATAAACTCATTGTCACCCAGCCCACAACAGACATGGACCATTGTGGGCTCTACCTTTCCTTGATCATCTTGCTGGCTTTGATCAGGTTTTTTTTGCATATCTTTCATTAATTTGTTCTATGTACCTTTTCATATCTCTCGGTTTCCTCTCCCCTGACTTTCAGTTTGAAGGGTCTCGACCCGAAACGTCACCTACTCCTTTTCTGCAAAGATGCTGCTCCAGCTTTTTCTGTCTATCTTCGGTTTTCCGGCATCTGCAGTTCCTTCCTACACAACACCTATCCATGTTCTCCAGAGATGCTGCCTGACCTGCTGAGTCACTCCAGCACTTTGTGTCTGATGAATGAATTAATAAATACGTTTATTGGCCAAGTATTCACATACAAGGAATTTGCCTTGGTGCTCCGCCCGGAAGAGACAACAACATACAATGAAAGGTCCCGACCGGAAATGTCACCCATTACTTCTCTCCAGAGATGCTGCCTTTCCCGCTGAGTCACTCCAGCACTTTGTGTCTATCTGCAGTGTAATTAAACCAGCATCTGCAGTTCTTTCCTACAAGTTGCCTATCCATATGAAGGAACGAACTGCAGATGCTGATTTAAATCGAAGATAGGCACAAAATGATCAGCAGAGAAGGAGAGAAGGTTATTGGCTGCAACCTTCCCTCCATTGATGAACTGTACACTGCAAGGGCCAGGAAGCGAGCGGGCAAGATCATCTCTGACCCCTCTCACCCTGGCCACAAACTCTTTGAATCACTTCCCTCTGGAAGGCGACTCCGGACTGTCAAAGCTGCCACAGCCAGACATAAAAACAGTTTTTATCCACAAGTAGTTGCTCTACTCAACAGCCAAAAATCTGTAGCCTCCCTTTGATCTGGTACTTTGTTGGTTCACATGCTTGATCAATGGTGTTTTATCATTAATGTTTTATTATTATTCATGTTTAGTGTTTTCTGAGTCATTCGTAACTGTCACTGTATGTCATGTTGTTACTTGTGGGCGGAGCACCAAGGCAAATTCCTTGTATGTGAATACTTGGCCAATAAACTTAAATGCTGCAGAAACTCAGCGGGGCAGGCAGCATCTCCAGAGAAGGAATGGGTGACGTTTCGGGTCGAGATCCTTCTTCAGACCTATCCATGTTCTCCAGAGATGCGACGAGCTGCTGAGTCACTCCAGCACTTTGTGCCTTTTTGCGAGTTTTATCTGCAATTCTTCGATTCTCCAAATGCAACCGGGCGTGGAAGGGAGCGGTCGCGGCGCCCGCTTGCAATTGGACCTTGGCGGTGTCGGAAATGGACAAGAGGCGGGTTGAAGCCTGGATAACCACAGCGTCTATCCACGGCCAGTGTAGCAGACAGAGGCAGCCGCTTTCCTGGTCCGGCCCTGCCCTGCCCTGCCCTTTGTACAACTGTCGTGGTGGGACCTTCCTGAAGCGGCCGGTGAACATCTCTGTGAAGGATTCCCTTCCCTTCTCTGTGAGTTAACGGTGAGCTTTTATTGACTTGAACATTTCCACCAGTGTAACGTTTGAAGTGAAACTAACATTAGAGCAACATTTTGTCTACTTCCGCGAGTCAACAAGAACTTGGACGCGAGTTTGGGACCAGTTTACAAACCGGACTAACCAGCTGGTTTAAAAACAGCAACAACAGAACGCCGCTCCAGCTCCAGCTAACCGGGTTTGTATGTTGAACTGTTTCTAACAGCGACAGTCAACGGAGTTTTCTTTCTCCCACCTAGCGGTTACTGTTCTGCCTACATTCAGAAGAACACAACGCTGTAAACAGAAGACAAACCCAGTGGAAATACTCAGCAGGTCACGCAGAGAGAAGCAGAGTTCACCTTTCAGTTCGACAATCTTTCAATCTTACCAGACAGTTTAACTTTCTCGCTGGTTGCTTGAAATTAACAACCAAGCGATGGGCCGAATGGTCTAATTCTGCTCCTATTACTTCTGATATGAAGGTAGACACAAAATGCTGGAGTAACTCAGCGGGACAGGCAACATCTCTGAAGAGGAGGAATGGGTGACGTTTCGGGTCTGAAGAAGGGTCTCGCCCTGAAACTTCACCCATTCCTCCTCTCCAGAGATGTTGCCTGTCCCGCTGAGTTGCTCCAGCATTTTTTGTCTATCTTCGATTCAAACCAGCATCTGCAGTTCTTTCCTACTCACTTCTGATATGAATTTGTTTTCTATTATTGATGCAAAGCTGTAAAATCCAGTCCATGTAGACACAAAGAACTGCAGATGGTGGGATCTTGAGTAAAGCACAAAGTGCTAGAGGAACTCAGCGGGTCTGGAGAAGGGTCCTGACAATAGGTGCAGGAGTAGGCCATTCGGCCCTTCGAGCCAGCACTGCCATTTAATGTGATCATGGCTGACCTGAAACGTTGCCTGTCCATTCCCTCCCCTGATGCTGCCTGACCCAGTTTGTCTAACTAATATCGCTACTTCTGAACACATTTGTTAAAATATCCTTTCTCCCCCATCCCCTCCCCTATGTTTTCTTTTCCCCAGACACGACATGGGAGGCACGGTGTCGGTGGACGAGGGGGTCCATGTTGTGGTGGTCGGTGGTGGATTTGGAGGGATTGCAGCAGGGAACCAGCTGAAGTCGTACAAGATTCCATTCACGTTGATTGATGTGAAGGATGCCTTCCATCACAATCCAGGAGCCCTCCGCGCCTCGGTGGAAAGTGGTGTGTTAACGGCAAGATAGTCTGATGCCTGATCTCTGCGGGCTTTTCCCCTTTAAGGGCCTGTCCCACTTTCCCGAGTTATTCACGAATTCTCCTGAGTTATTCACGAATTCTCCCGAGTTTTCAAACTCGCAGAATGTTTGTAACAAGTCCATAGGAGGCCCGACGTCCCGACTTAACTGATGCCCCGAGTACCTACAGCTGGCATAACGAGCATACGATATATCCACGAACTCTACCACGCACCCACACACACACACACACACACTTACATTTATACCAAGCCAATTAACCTACACACCTGTACATCTTTGGAGTGTGGGAGGAAACCGAAGATCACGGAGAAACCCCACGCAGATCACAGGGAGAGCTTACAAACTCCGTACAGACAAGCATCCGTAGTTAGGATCGAACTTGGGACACAGTTCTCTGGCGCTGTGAGGCAGCAACTCGACCGCTGTGTCACCGTGCCGCCCGTTGTGTTTAATCAATCTTCCACCTTGGCAGACGAACAGAATTGACAGCTTGCAATATTAGATAAGAGATAAAACCATTTTCCATGACACTTCATCCTGTTACTATTCAAAAACTCTTGAACACAGCTGTGAGTTTAACCACAGAGGGAGCACCCAGAGCAGTCTGATGTGGAAAATTGCAACGATTTACTGTCCATTGAGCGAAGTACTTTTGCAACTAAACAAAGTTCTTGATTGTGTCTCTGTGCATGTGACCATACTAATCCATGAATGACCCTGCAAGATGTAATATGCTGCAAATGTTCCCTACATAGGAAACGTGAAAACGTCCACTTTTTCAAAATATTCCCTTTAGTTACGTTTTTACTTTTGTCAGGATTTGCAAAGAAAACATTCATTCCATTCAAAGAAACATTTGGAGAGAACTTCAAGCAAGGCCGTGTCATTGATATTGAGTTGGAAGAACAAGCAGTCGTTTTGGAGAGTGGAGAGGTAGGTGCGCTAAGTTCATTTGGGGTAAAATGTATTTGAGATAGTTTTGTTAATGATCAATTAGGAAACATTACCTTGCAGAGCACAATTTCGGTCGGGAATTTGATAATAACTTAAAAGTTTTTTTGGAAATCGACAGACAGAAAAAAAGCTGTCTTGGATATAAACAGTATAAGGGAACAAATACTTGTTTTCATGTGACCCCCTCGCAGTAATCAGTCACCATGGTCTCTTAAAGACACAGCTGCTACTTTAACGTTGGAGGCCATGAAACGGTCTTTAGTAAATTTAGTTGCAGTAAGAAAAGTAAACTTATTGCCACTGAAAAGACCATTTATTTTTGAAAATCTTGTGGGGAAAATTAACTTTGTTATTATGAATCTGAAACACTCGGATCCCCTTTCCTTATTGATGCATTTGGGTTTTTTTTAAACACATTTTCTATAACTTGTGATTCCTTAGGTTGCACAGTGATGCAGCGGGTAGAGCTGCTGCCTCACAGTGCCAGAAACCCAGGATTTATCCTGACCTCGGCTGCTGTCTTTACACCAAAGATAGACGCAAAATGCTGGAGTAACTCAGCGGAACAGGCAGCATCTCTGGATAGAAGGAATGGGTGACATCCTGAGTCTGAAGAAGGGTCTCGGCCCGAAACGTCACCCATTCCTTCTATCCAGAGATGCTGCCTGTCCTGCTGAGTTACTCCAGCATTTTGTGTTTATAGAACATTTATGAATGGGGGATTGATGATCAGTGTGACTCGATGGGCCGAAGGGAGTGGTTCCATGCTGTATCTTTCGATCAAAAACGCAACTCTCGCATTACAGAAGAATTACCAGTGTCTAATTAATGTGAATTTTTTTTTTTTAAACTGCTGCAATGCAAGAGTTGTGTTTTTGATTGAAAGATACAGCATGGAAACCACGTGGGAGGCCGTGAGGCTAATTGTCTCTCCTGTATTGTAGGTCGTACATTTTTCACACCTCATCCTGGGAACTGGTAGCTCCGGCCCATTCCCTGGGAAATTTGGTAAACCAGTCACAATGGAGAATGCCATCCAGATGTACGAAGATCTCGTAGAAAAGGTGATGCTACATGGCAGTTTTGGAAGAGAATTTGTTTAAGTGAAAATCATTACCTTTAATTTTGCTGCTCTAATCTGTAACATATTTTAAAGAAACTTTGTGTATGTTATAGTATCATAGAACATGGGCCCTTCAGCCCAACCTGTCCATGCTGACAAAGATGCCCCATCTGAGCTAGTCTCATTTGCCCATGTTTGGCCCATACCCTCTGTACCTTTGTTATCCATGTACCTGTCCAAATGCCTTTTACATGCTGTGATAGTATCTGCTTTAACTATCTCCTCTGGCAGCTCGTTCCATACACCCACCATCCTCTGCATGAAAAAGTTGCCCCTCAGCTTTATATGAAATGTATATAAATTATATTAAAACATATGTCCTCTTGTTTTTGATTCTCCTACATTCACCCCATCTATTCTCATGATGTTATACATCTCTATAACCCCTCGGCTTCCAAGGAATAAAGTCCCAAACTGCCTAACTTTTCCCTGTTGCTCAGGCCCTCGGGTCCTGGCAACATCCTCGTAAATCTTCGCTGCGCTCTTTTCAGCTTTGCGCCATCCTTCCTCTCTGCAGATACGGGCAGCTCCAAGAATCGTTGTGGTTGGAGGTGGATCGGCGGGGGTGGAAATGGCAGCAGAAGTCAAAACCGATTATCCTGCCAAAGAGGTGAGTAGACACATGGAACTGCAGATATGTGTTTACAATGGACAAACACATAGTGCTGGAGTAACTCAGCGGGTTTGGCAGCATCTCTGGAGAACATAGATGGGGTGATATTTCAGTTCAAAGGTTCATATATTGTCACATACACCAATTGTTGTAGTGAAATTCGAGTTGCCATTGCAGCACATTAATAAGAATACAACATAACATTATAAAGGAATTTAACATAAAAACATCCCCCCACAATGGTCCCCACTGTGAGGGAAGGCACAAAGTCCAGTCCCCATTGTTGGGACTCCTCTTCAGACAGATTGTATTATGGGGGAGAAATCTGGAATAGAGATGTGGGCGACGGTTTAGATGTAGAAACGAGGAACGGCAGATGCTTGTTTACCCAAAAGGACACAGAGTGCTGGAGTGACTCAGTGGGTCAGGCAGCATCTCTGGAGAACATGGATAGGTGAAGTTTTGGGTTGGCAGCCTTCTTCAGAGTAGATGGTGGTCAATGTTAACATAAGACTGGAGGGGCGCAGTGGCACAGATGGGCAGCACAGTGGCACAGATGGGCAGCGCAGTGGCACAGATGGGCAACGCAGTGGCACATCTGGTAATGCAGCTGCCTCACAACGTCAGAGGTTCAAATACAATCTTTGAAGGATTGAGGAATTGTGGGGAACGGGTGGAGAAGATGAGTTGGGGCCAGCTTTGACCAGCCATGATCATATTGAAAGGTGGGACAGGCATGTGAGACCATGCTCCTGCTCCTATTCTTCTCGTGTTTTCTGTTCTTTCACAACCAGAACTTTTTTTTTTTCTTCTTAATTTATTTCCAGGTGACCTTGGTTCATTCCAAGATTCCTCTGGCTGATGACCAGCTCTTGCCGAGTGTAAGGCAAGGGTTGAAAGAGATCCTACTGGGGAAAGGAGTTCAGCTTCAGTTAGGTACATTGGCTAACGACTTGGCCAGATTATGCGGGGGTGGGGGATGGCAAACCCTTATTATCTCAGCTTATTTGAAAATAGCGATTGAATTTACTTGGCGGGGGAGCGGCCGGCACGGCACGGGACGGGGGGGGTTGGACCTCACGTGAACGTGAAAACTCCACACCGGTAGCACCTAGGGTCGGGATTGAACCTGCATCTCGGGTGCCGCGAGGCAGCAGCTCCACCATCGTGGAGTCAGTCCAGATTCCAGTAGTGCCTATTTTTAATGTTATTAGTTACCACTTATACTTGGCGGTGGGAGGGGCACAATCTGCCCCCCACCCTCCCCCCGACACCGCCCCTGACATGTTCCCTCGTGTAAGTGTATAAAATTCTGGCAACATCCTTGTGATTGAGTTATAGTCATAGTAATACAGCACTGAAACAGGCCCTTCATCCATTGAGTCGGTACCAACCATAGACCACCCATTTACACTAATCCTGCATTAAACCCACGTTTTATTCTCCCCCCCCCCCCCCCGATTGTAGCATTCACCCTTGTACAAGGGGCATTATACAGTGACCAACACTAAACTACCCACCAGCATGTCCTTGGGATGTGGTAGTAAACTGGAGCATGGGGAGTACGTGCAAACTCCACACAGGCAGCAGGACTTATCCCCATAGTGTGTATTTGACTGCATCTTTGCATCGAGAAACAAGTGAATCCTTTGTGTTTTTTTCCCAATAGGGCAGAAAGTCACTAATCTGCGCGACCTCATCCTGAATGAAACGCAGCCTGACATGAGGATACTGACGGACAAAGGTCTGGAAATCACTGCAGACTTGGTCATCTGTTGTACTGGGATAAAGGTCAACTCTTCCGCCTACTCCAGGGCGTTCCGTAAGTTTAATTCTCTCCTTCTTTAGTTTAGAGATTCAGCGCGGAAACAGGCCCTTCAGCCCACCGAGTCCGTGCCGACCAGCGATCCCCGCACACCAACAGTATCCCGCACACACAGGAGACCATTTACAATTTTTACCCGAAGCCAATTAACCTACAAACCTGTACGTCTTTGGAGTGTGGGGGGGGGATACGAGATCCAGGATAAAACCCACGCAGGTCATGGGGAGAACGTACAAATTCCATGCAGACAGCACCTGTGGTCAGGATCGAACCCTGGTCTCTGGTGCTACGAGACAGCGACTCGACCCCTCTGCCACCGTGCTGCCCTGTTGTTGGCAAAAACTCTGCAAAAGTAGAATCCAATCCTTGTACTAAAAGCTTCCATTCATTCTGGTTAGAGTCGTAGAACTGTGCAGCATGAAAACAGGCCCTTCGGCCCACCTTGTGCATGCTGACCATGTTGCCATACTGAGCGGGTCCCGTTTGCCTGCATTTGGCCCACAGCTAAACTCTTCCAATTGATAAATCCGTCCAACTGTATTTTCAAAGATCGCAGGCAATTTGTGAAAATCAAGAATTGTTCATTTTTCAACCCTTGTTTGCTAATTTTGTAAGAATATTCCAATGAACATATGAACAAGTTGTGGTGTGAGCAAAAATTAAAATAAATCATTTGCTTGTTTGATAAGTGGGTAAACTCTGAGAAATGTGAGTAGTCACCTGAAGTCCATGAATATGAAACAATCGCAGACTGCAGAAGCCGTAAGCTCTTTCCAACCTGGCTCCACTTGCTCATCCCTCTTCACCTGCTTCCACCGATTGCCTACCTTGCCTCTTCTCGCCCCCCCCCCCCCCCCCCACCACAGCCTGCCCAGCCCCTCCCTATAGCTCGGGCTCCCGAGCCCTGGAAACATCCTCTTAAATCTTCCCCGCACTCTTTCCAGCTTAATGGCATCTTTCCCATAGCAGGGAGGCCAAAACTGAACACTATCCTCCAAATGCAGCCACATGCAGTGAGTTTGAATCGAGGATTCTCCCCACCACATGTATCGGATGGGGAGAAGGCAGGAGAATGTGGTTAGTTGGGAGAGATAGACCAGCCAAGATTGAATGACGGAGTAGACTTGATGGGTTGAATGGCTTAATTCTGCTCCTATCACTTTGCTGAATGATGCTCATGTGTCAGAAACAACCGTCCTCTCCCTTTCTTTCCATTTTGGGTTTTGATCCTGGCACTGAGCTATAGATTTGTTTTGCCCCCATTGCATCGAATGCATGTTTGACCTGGACTCTTGTCCCCAAAATAAACAAGGTTAGTGACTGGAATATGTTTTTTGATTACCTTTCTTCCCACAGACGATCGGCTTGCAGAGAATGGGGCACTGCTGGTCAATGAGCACTTGCAGATCAGTGGGATGGAAAATGTTTATGCAATTGGTGACTGTGCAGATATCAAAGAGCCTAAAATGGCTTATCATGCGGGACTACATGCGGCTGTGGCTGTGGAGAACATTGTCAGGAGTCTGAGTAAAAAGTCTCTGAAAATGTACAAACCAGGTAAGCCCTGCAGATATTTTTAGCCAAATCTTTTGAATCTTAGCAGGAAAAAGGGGTTATGATACCATGTAGGTCCAGCAAACTGAAGATGCCCTGGTCTGCTTTATTGAGAGCATTGTGTCCCTTATAAAGGACTTGCCTAATCTTTCCTTGCCATCCTGACAGGTGCTTACAACAGCACGGGCAGCACTGAAAGTGGGTATGATTTACAGGGGGGGACCCAACATTTTTGCTTTTGCCTATCTTTATGGGATTGAATGCAAGTTGTTATAGAATTGGAGAGTCTGTAAGCTTGGAGTGGGTTTGGCCAGATTAACGCATTAGTTCAACATCAAAATCTTCAGTTCAACAACTGTTGACACTCTCCATTCTACCTGTAACTCCCGCGCTGGTTAGTGTTAAAGATATGGCACAGAAGGGCAGCACAGTGACGCATATATTAGCACAGCTCCAAAGAATAGCGTTTGATGCAGCCTTCAGCCCCAAAATTTCCATCTCGGTCTCTTTAGAAGATGTTGTAGCAAAACTGTCTAAGTTGTTATTCCTGCACAACTCTTCAGACTGGCTCTTCTTATATCTTGTTGTTTTCATTGTTGACCTATTTACTGAAGTCCTTCTGATCAGCCCTGCTTCTAGGAGTGAGACTAAAGGGCCTGTCCCACTTACGCGACTTTTACAGGCGACTGCCAGCACCCGGCGACCAGAAAGGCGCTATGACTCTTTGGAGACCTCTCACGACCGTAGGAGACCTCTCACGACCATACAGCCGAGGTCACCCGCGACATGCCGCCAGGGGTCGCCTGTACGGTCATGAGAGGTCACCTATGGTCGTGAGCGGTCTCCAAAGAGTCGTAGCGTCTTTCTGGTCGCCACTGAATTTTCAACATATTGAGAATTTCGGCGACCTATGACAGGTGCCGGCAGTCGCCTGTAAAGGTTGCGTAAGTGGGACAGGCCCTTAAGACTGAGGTTGGTTATTGCATTGCTTAGGAAACCCTTCACCTCTTTGGTATATCTTCTGCCCCAGGTTCCCTCACGATGCTGCTGTCAATGGGCCGGGATAATGGAATTGGTCAGCTTTATGGATACCACGTTGGAAAATTTGTGGTTGTGCAGGCCAAAAGTAAAGATCTGCTGGTCTGGAAAAGCTGGAAAGAAATGGGTCAGACAGCACCTCCCTGAAGCCCAAGTTCCTGCCCATCTTTCCCTTTGACAGAGAGGAGCCTTATTCAGTGACTTCAGTGAGGGCTTTCAACCTGAACTGGTAAAAGAAGTAATTGCAATAGGTTTATAACATTGTGTCATAAAATAAAACAAAAACCATCACAAATCAGTGGCTTTATATGTTTTGAAACCAACCAACATGTTGTCTGTGAATATTGTGTCAAATTAACTTTTCAAAATATCAATAAATGAATCTTTGAAGGACTCTATGCCATTTAGTTATTCAGCAAGATGTTTACTGAATTAAAAAAAAAATATTCCATTTAAAATATGATGTGGGATGTGAGTGGGTTACTTTATGTCATAATGTTGCTTCAGCAGAGCACAGGCCATTCAGCCCATTGAGTCTGTGTTGGCTCCTTGTGGAGCAGTCTCTTTGGGTCCATTCTCCTGCTCTTATCCCATTCTGTAAATTATTTATTGCATTATAGGTCAGAAATGTCAGACATATATGAGTGGATCCTATTGTTAAATGGATGTATTGTACAGGGCTGCCTTGCAAATAGGGGCATCAACCTTTCATTGTACTGGTGCCAAAGGGAGACTATTTTAAGACGGTATTCCTTTAGACCAGCAGAAACTACAAAGTTATCTACAAATTCCAGCTTCTAATAGAAAATGCCTAAAGTTAGCATGTATATAAAAAAAACTGCAAGGACATTTCAAAGCCTTAAAGCCCATCTCAATCAGGGTCATTTTCAGATTTACCAGTAGAGGGCCACAGTGATCATAATTTAAATGCAATTACAATGTAGGAAGGAACTGCAGATGCTGGTGTACACTGAAGATAGACACAAAATGCTGGAGTAACTCAGCGGGACAGGCAGCATCTCTGGAGAGAAGGAATGGGTGATGTTTCGGGTTGGAACCCTTGCGTACAGTTTTGGTCTCCTAATCTGAGGAAAGAAATTCTTGCCATAGAGTGAGTACAAAGAAGGTTCACCAGACTGATTCTTGGGATGTCAGGACTTTCATATGAAGAAAGACTGGATAGACTCGGTTTGTACTCGCTAGAATTTAGAAGATTGAGGGGGGATCTTATAGAAACGTACAAAATTCTTAAGGGGGTGGACAGGCTAGATGCAGGAAGATTGTTCCCGATGTTGGGGAAGTCCAGAACAAGGGGTCACAGTTTAAGGATAAGGGGGAAATCTTTTAGGACCGAGATGAGGAAAATATTTTTCACACAGAGAGTGGTGAACCTCTGGAATTCTCTGCCACAGAAGGTAGTTGAGGCCAGTTCATTGGCTATATTTAAGAGGGAGTTAGATGTGGCCCTTGTGGCTAAAGGGATCAGGGGGTATGGAGAGAAGGCAGGTACAGGATACGGAGTTGGATGATCAGCCATGATCATATCGAATGGCGGTGCAGGCTCGAAGGGCCGAATGGCCTACTCCTGCACCTATTTTCTATGTTTCTATGTTTCAGACTGACCCACAAAGCCACCTATTCCTTTTCTCCACAGATGCTGCCTGACCCGCTGAGTTACTCCAGCATTTTGTGTCCATTTCCGGTATAAACCAGCATCTGCATTTACTTCCTACACACCAAGCAGCCTGTGAGGGTGCACATCCTCCTGGAATCATGTGTTTCAAAGAGATTGCCTCATAATTCTGAGGTCCCGAGTTTAGGTCTGATCTGGCAGCTGTGTATGTGCTTGACCAGGGGCAAACCACTCTAGTGAATGTACTTGGAGTGGCCTGAGAAGTCCTTGATGGTAAGCATCACAGATGATAGAAGGTGTGTACGAACGTGCATCTGATTCTGATCAAATGTCCTTGATCGGACACTTTACATCATGTTTTGAATTATATAACACCATGAATGCTGACTTTGCTGTTGTTGTTCTTGCAAGCAGCACATTTTTAAAATGTTTGCTGCTGTCAGTAAAAGTGTGAAAAAGCAGGGCACAAGACAGGCATTTCAAAACTAGCTACATGAGCTGCTGTAGAATCATAAGCTGCAGGTGCTATGCTGAGAACATAATCCTGTTGCCAGGACTTGAGGGCCTGAGCTACAGGGAGAGGTTGGGGGCATTTAGGACTTTATTCCTTAGAGCGCAGGAGGATGAGGGGCGATCTAACAGAGGTGTAGAAAATCGTGAGGGGAGATAGATATGGTAAATGCACAGAGTTTTAACCAGAGCAGGGGAATCAATAATCAGAGGACATAGGTTCAAGATGAGAAGGGAAAGATTTAATAGGAACTTGAGGGACCACTTTTTCACAGACGGAAGGGGATATATGGAACAATCAGTCAGAGGAGGAGGTTGTTGAGGAGGGACAATAACAGCATTTAAAAGACATTTGGACAGATACATGGATAGGAAAGGTTTAGAGGGATATGGGCCTAACACAGCAGGTTGGAATCGTGTTGTTGGTCAGCAAGTGCAAGGTGGGCTGAAGGGCCTGTTTCCTTGCTGTACAACTCAAACACTGAGTTACCATGCTGAACCTAATACTTAGAACTTAAGGCTGAATCTATTAATTGATTGTATTTCTGCTTGTTATATATTACTATGGGTATTGTATTTACAGGCCTTTTATGCTGCTGCAGGTAAGAATTCAATTGTTCCGTTGTCGGGCAACTAAACATTCTTGGCAAAGATAGACACAAAATGCTGGAGTAAGACTGCATGAGCTGTCTGAAGAGGGTCTCAACGTGAAATGTCACCCATTCCTTCCCTCCAGAGATGCCTGCCTGTCCCGCTGAGATACTCCAGTATGTTGTGTGTTTCTTCGGTTTCAACCAGCATCTGTAGTTCCTCCCTAACATTCTTGGCTCTTGAACGTAATACTGGGAACTAACATTAACCCAATATGTAATGTTGACCAGCATGGACGGAGTGGGCTGAACTATCAGCTTGCTGTAGATAAAAATGCTGGAGAAACTCAGCGGGTGAGGCAGCATCTATGGAGCAAAGGAATAGATGATGTTTCGGGTCGAGACCCTTCTTCAGACTGTTGTGGGGGTGGGAAGAAGAAAGGAAGAGGCGGAGACAGTGGGCTGTGGGAGAGCTGGGAAGGGGAGGGGAAAGACGGAGAAAGCAAGGAATTGGTGAAGTCAATGTTCATACCGCTGGGGTGTAAGCTTGCTGTAATTTTTTGATTCCGCTGCTAAGTATTTGTTAACATTTACGACACATGAGGAAAACAAGAATATCTGGAGCATTTTCTTTTCTGAAATAAAGCACACTCAAGAAATTGTTTAAATTTTTAATGATTACATTGACAATGAATTAGGCATTTTTTAAACACAAATGCATAGAGAATGTGTATGTACAGAAGATTGGTACATTTATAATACATTTGAACACTGCGTTGAAAAGCAGACTTAAGGAAAATAAAAACGACACTGTCTTTTTGGAATGAGATGGCACCATGAAACAATACCTGTTGGATCAGCTTGTTTCCAGACGGTTTCTGACACTAGGAAAGGCAGTTCTCAAAGAAACGATTGTGTAGACAATCACTTCGTATGGCTCCATGGACTGCCAAGTGGGGAAGGGTGAGGCATGTTTTATGTCTGAACAGTTCCCATCTATTGGTGTCAGTTTCTACTCCCCAGTTATTAAGGCACTGCACTGGACGTGGGGTGGAAATGGTTTCAATAAGCAAGCAAGGGCCCCAAGCTCAGCGGCCTTGTAGTTTGTGGTGTGGGCACTTTAAGAAACTCTGACGGACGTCAGGATTTCCTTATGGTGGACAGCTGCTTATGAAGAGAGTCGTGATGTCACGAGGAACAGCTGCATTGGAAGATGGACCCATTGAATACTTGAAGGTCAGATCTAAACTCTTGAATTTCAGCAATGTCTGAAAGAGGTTAGCCGAGGAAGGATGGTAGCTGTGGATTAGATAAGAGCGGGTTGATGCTACATTTCCATCATATTTTGGCACATACAAGGTAGTGGCAAGTGACCACTGGTGGGCAATGCTGTGATTTTTTTCCCCTCAACTCCTGCTACTCGGGTGGCTAATACTGGAGCCTTAGTGCAGTGAGTGATGCAAGGATGGAATGGAATTACAGTCACAGCGAATGTTTGAACAAAACACTGACGGATGTGGAGCCTTCTTTCAGGAGTGACTTTGGTATACATTTAAAACTCTTGGATAGTGTAAGAAATAAAGTGGTAGAGTGTAAATCCCTGGTTGGATTGGGTTGGGATTTAAGTCTAGACGTACATTTTGTCGTGAATGTCCAGATACCTTTGTCCACACTGGCTCTTTCTTTTGAGGTTCTTTATTCCCTTGTGTGGGCTAACCATGTCCAAGTGAGACAGGTGAGCAAGATACAGATGAAACAGAATAAACACGTTTAGAAACATCTCATCAAGTGACAAGGAGCATTAACAGAATTCATTGCTGTTTGCCAGAGTATTTGTAACCATTTGGCTCTTGTGTAGAGAGGAGAAATCCTTCTTTGGAATACTGTGCAATGGATACAAAATGCATGGAGCAGAATGAGCTAGAAGTGAGTGCAACTGGTAGCTGACACCCTCACAGACACAAATTTACAACCAATGACAAATTTCTTCCCCATTTTGGCGAACGTTGTGCATGACGACTAAGAATTTCTATTGATTCACTGTAAACTTGGGTCACATTTGGAATAGACCGACATTTAGGCTAAAGATGGAAAACAACCTTACTCAACAATTAAATCCACGTTTAAGAGCGACGAGACATTG
>JAXLNO010006018.1:0-2500 GCA_038087875.1 Malacoraja senta
AGATATGATTCCAGCGGGAAAGAGGAGTGAGAGTTGGGTGGGAGCGAGATGGGGGAGGGAGAGAGAAATGGGGAGAGAAAGACAGAGAGAGTGAGAGAGAGAGTGAGTGAGCGTGAGAGTGAGCGAGTGAGTGAGTGAATGCGTGGGTGGGTGAGTGAGTGATTTAGTGATTGAGTGAGTGAGTGAGTGAGTGAGTGAGTGAGTGAGTGAGTGAGTGAGTGAGTGAGTGAGTGAGTGAGTGAGTGAGTGAGTGAGTGAGTGAGTGAGTGAGTGAGTGAGTGAGACAATGATATCCATGGTCCTGGGCAGAGAGGTGCTGGAGGGGCTGCCTGACAAATGAAACGGAAAGGAGGTACATGAGGGTGAGCTGACGGGCAGGGATTCGTCAGAGTGGAATTGACGATTGGAATTGGTTAATCGGAGAAAGTGGGCGTTTTTAGCCCTTACTAAATGCGGGCATATTTGATGGAGATACGAAAGGTTTGGACGCAAATACTATCACCGCACAATCGCCCAGCAGTCTTGGTACTAAGGGAATAATCTCCGGAGAAAGATGCTTCTGTTACTGCATCTGATGCTCTCCTTCTACTGTGCGTGAAACAAAACAAAGTACGTTTATCTTTCTCCGCGCATTCCACTCTCTAGGCCCTCACCCCCTCATCTTCACCATGGACGTCCAGTCATTGTACACCTCCATCCCCCACCAGGATGGTCTCGAAGCCCTCCGTTTTTTCCTCGACCGTAGAAGCAATCTATACCCGGCCACTGACACCCTCCTCCGCCTAGCGGAGGTGGTCCTTACACTTAATAACTTTTCATTTGACTCCTCCCATTTCCTCCAAATACAAGGCGTAGCTATGGGCACACGCATGGGCCCCAGCTACGCCTGCCTCTTTGTCGGGTACGTAGAACAATCCTTGTTCAATGCGTACCAGGGCCCCATCCCCGACCTCTACCTCCGCTACATCGATGATTGTTTTGGTGCCACATCCTGCACCCACACACAACTGACTGACTTCATCCGCTTCACCACCAACTTCCATCCGGCACTCAAATACACCTGGACCATTTCCGACACTTCCCTACCATTCCTTGACCTCACTATCTCCATCGCAGGTGATAGACTCCTTACCGATATCCACTACAAACCTACCGACTCCCATGGCTATCTGGACTACACTTCTTCCCACCCTGCTTCCTGCAAGGACTCCATCCCCCACTCCCAATTGCTCCGTCTACGCCGCATCTGCTCCCAGGATGAGGCGTTCCACACCAGGGCATCTGAAATGTCCTCATTCTTCAGGGAACGGGGTTCCCCTCCTCCACCATAGATGAGGCTCGCACCAGGGTCTCTGCCATACCCCGCAACACTGCTCTCTTTCCCCATCCCCCCACTCACAAAAAGGGCAGAGTCCCCCTAGTCCTCACCTTTCACCCAACCAGCCGTCACATAGAACAAGTGATCCTCCGTCAGTTTCGCCACCTCCAACGTGACCCCACCACTCGCCACATCTTCCCATCTCCCCCCATGTCTGCCTTCCGCAAAGACCGCTCCCTCCGTAACTCCCTTGTCAATTCTTCCCTTCCCTCCCATACCACCCCCTCCCCTGGTGCTTTCCCTTGCAACCGCAAGAGATGCAACACTTGTCCCTTCACCTCCCCCCTCCACTCCATTCAAGGACCCAAGCAGTCGTTCCAGGTGCGACAGAGGTTCACCTGCATCTCCTCCAACCTCATCTATTGCATTGGCTGCTCTATATGCCAGCTGATCTACATCGGTGAGACCAAGCGGAGGCTTGGCGATCGTTTCGCCGAACACCTCCGGTCGGTCCGCAATAACCAACCTGAACTCCCGGTGGCTCAGCACTTCAACTCCCCCTCCCATTCCGTATCTGACCTCTCTGTCCTGGGTCTCCTCCATGGCCACAGCGAGCAACACCGTAAATTGGAGGAAATGCACCTCATATTCCGCTTGGGCAGTCTACATCCTGGGGGTTTGAACATTGAATTCTCCCAATTCTGCTAGCCCTTGCTGTCCCCTCCCCTTCATCAGCCATCTGGTTGTCTCCTCCCCTCCCCCAGCCCTCGGGCTCCACCTCCGCCTTTTTTCCTTTCTTCTCCCCACCCCCTATCAGTCTGAAGAAGGGTTTCGGCCCGAAACGTTACCTATTTCCTTCGCTCCATAGATGCTGCTGCACCCGCTGAGTTACTCCAGCATTTTTGTGTACCTACGTTTATCTTTCTTTCCTTCACCCGCTCTTTCTCTTTCCCCTTTACTCGCTCTATCACTATTCTCAACGCGCACTGTCATAGATATAGGTGACACACAAAAACATCACTTTCTCCTCCGGTGGCAGTAAGTACCCCACTCCGGTCATGAGGTTTTTGTGCTGCTCACCAATCTCTCTGGGTATCTCTTCCCTGGATGCTTATGTCCTTAATCCACGTGTTCACACTGGAATCTACACCATCATTCAATCGTGGCTGATCTACCTTTTCC
>JAXLNO010006018.1:7500-12586 GCA_038087875.1 Malacoraja senta
CGGGAACATTGGTGGCGTTGGGGCCCTCGCGATCGATCCGCGATCGGCGGTCGCTGAGTGTGAGGGGGGGGACCTGTCGTGGGGGGACCACCATGACGGACGGTAGGAGAGCAAACCTGGCCCCGGTGCGGTGAAAGGGGGGCACTCTAGTTTTGGAAACCCCGCAGGGGATAGGCCTGCGTTTGTTTGTTGGTTCGTTCATTCCGGTTAAGGCGCTGTGCACAGGGCTTGTATTTTTTTTTGTATTCACTTTTAGTTTCAAGTTTTCGTGTACCTTGTTATGTGTTGTGACTGTTGGCAGAGCAATTTCCCTCCGGGGATCTATAAAGTTTTATCGAATCGTGCCGTATCAGGCCATCTCGACCCTTCTAGAATACGTGCTGTAATTGTTATATGGTTATATGGTTATATGGTTATCGTAAATAAGTGCGGAGTTTCTGGATGCTAGTCATAGGGTCATGAGGTCATGGAGATGCAGTGTGGAAACAGGCCATTCGTCCTAACTCGCCCACACCGGCCAACAGTGTTCCAGCTGCACTAATCCTACTTGCCTGCGCTTGGTCCATATCCCTACATTCCTATTAAATCTATTCCACTTCAACTTGAACCTATCTGGTTCTCCGTTTCCGTACTCTGGGCAAATACTCAGTGTATCTATCCGATCTATTCTTCTCATGATTTTGTGACACAGCTGGCGGCTTGGTGCCATCGCAACAACTTGGAGCTCAATGCACTTCAGACAGTGGAATTGATTGTTGATTTAGGAAAGCTCCCCCTCCCGTCACCCCACTCACCATCAACAACACCACAGTCACATATGTGGAGTTTTTAAAGATCCTGGGAACCATCATCTCCAAGGACCTTAAATGGGGGGCTACCATCGACTCCACGGTCAAAAAGGCACAACCGAGGACGTACTTCCTGCGGCAGCTGAGGAAGCACAATCTGCCATAGGCAATGATGGTCCAATTCAATACGGCCATCGTAGAGTCTGTCCTCATCTTCTCCATCGCGGTCTGGATTGGCTCAGCCACCAAGCACGACATCCGGAAGCTGCAGCGAATCGACCGATCAGCTCAGAAGGTTATTGCCTGCAACGTTTCCTCCATTGATGAACAGTACAGTGCGAGGACCATGAAGCTAGTGAGGAGATCATCTCTGACCCCTCTTCCCCTGGCCACAAACTCATCGAATCATTTCCTTCTTGAATGCGACTCCGGCTGTCAAAGCTGCCACAGCCAGACATAAAAACAGTTTTTTTTTCACGAGTATTAGCTCTACTCAATACCTAAAAATCTGCAACCTCCTTTTGCACTGGTACTTTATTTAATTCACATGTTTAATCAATAATGCTTTTTTATTAATGCTTAATGTTATGTGTCATTCCTAACTGTCACTGTATATCGTTGTCACTTGCGGGCAAATTCCATGTATGTGAAGGCTTGGAGAATAAGCTTATTCATTCATTTATTCATTCATTCATTCATTCATACCCAGCTCTCGATGGACATTCAAGGAACCATGCACCTGTACACCTAGATCCCTCCGCTCTACAACACTACCCAGAGGCCAACACTACCCAGAAGGCCCTGCCCTTGTTCGACGACCCAAAATGCAACACCTCACATTCTCTGTATTGTATACGATCAACCAACCACCTGGCCAATCGATCCGGATCCTGCTGCATTCATTCACAGTCTTCTTCAGTAGCTGCAGAATCATTAACTTTTGTATCATCAGCAAACTTGCTAATCTTGCCCTGTATGTTCTCATCCAACTCATTGATGCAGATGATAAACTGTAACAGGCCCAGCACAGAACACCGAGGCACACCACTAGTCACAGGCATCCTCTGTGAGGAGCAACCTTCCAACAATACCATCTGATCCCTTCCATGGAGCTAATTTGATATCCATTAAGCTATCTCTCCTTGGATCCCTGGCAATCCAACCTTCCAAAGCAGCCTGTCATGCGGAATCTTGTCGAACTCCTCACTCAAGTTCATGTGCACAACATCTACAAATCTGCCCTCATCAAACTTTTAGGTCTCAAATCCGATTTGTGAGACACGACCTCCCACATACAAAACCATGCTGACTATCCCTAATCAGCCCTTGCCCAACCAAATGTCTGTATAACCTATCGCTCAGAATACTCTCCAGTAGCCTGTCAACTACAGATCTTAAGCAAACCGGCCTATAGTTCGCAGCATTTTCCATGGAAAGAGGTACAAAGTTTCCCACCCTCCAGTCTTCCAGCACCGCTCAGTGTGTAGGGAGCAGATGAGAATAGGTAGACGAAAATGCTAGAGAAACTCAGCGGGTGAGGCAGCATCTATGGATCGAAGGAATAGGAGACGTTGCGGGTCAAGACCCTTCTTTACATTGATGTGGGGGTGGGGAGCGGGAAGAAGAACGGAAGAGGCGGAGACAGTAGGCTGTGTGAGAGCTGGGAAGGGGGAGGGGCAGGAGGGAGGAAGCAAGGACAACCTGAAATTTGAGAAGTCAATGTTCATACCACTGGGGTGTAAACCACCCAAGCGAAATATGACCTGCTGCTCCTTAAATTTGCGGTGGGACTCACTCTGGCCATGAAAAGGGGTGGGGGACAGGACAGAAAGATCAGATTCGCAATGGGAGGGGGAGTTGTAGTGCTGAGCCACCGGGAGATCAGATTGGTTAAAGCGAACTGACCGGAGTTGTTGGGCGAAGCGATCGCCAAGCCTGCGCTTTGTCTAACCGATGTAGAGCAGTTGACACCGAAATATAGATTCGCTCCATAGATTCTGCCTCACCCGCTGAGTTTCTCCAGCATTTTTGTCTACCTTCGATTTAGCCAGCTTCTGCAGTTCTTTCTTAAACAGATAAGAAATTCGGATAACCTTGGACTAGTGTGAATGTGTGAAGAATTGTCAGCGTAGACTCCAAAAGGCCATAATATCGTAAGACATAGGTGCAGAAATAGATCATTCAGTCCACTGTTCTGCCCGTCATTCAAACGTGGCTCATCTATTTGCTCTTCGCAATCCAATTCTCCTGCCTTTCCCCCGTAACATTAGTTAAAAACCAGGAACCTGTAAATTTGGACTTTTAAATTACCCAACAGACAATATACAATAGACAATAGATGCAGCAGTAGGTCATACGGCCCTTCAAGCCAGCACTGCCATTCAATGTGATCATGGCTGATCATCCACAATCAGTAGGATGTGGAAGATCAGTAGGACCCGTTGATGTCTGCTTCCCTATTCCCCTGACTCCGCTATCTTCAAGAGCCCTATCTAGTTATCTCTTGAAAGTTTCCAGAGAACCGGCAGAGAATTCCACAGACTCACAATTCTCTGTGTGAAAAAAGTGTTTACTCATCTCCGTTCTAAACGGCGTATCCCTTATTCTTAAACTGTGGCCCTTGGTTCTGGACTCCCCCAACATCGGGATCAGGTTTCCTGCGTCTAGCTTGTCCCTACCCTGATTAATCTTATATGTTTCAACAAGATCCCCTCTTATCCTTCTAAATTCCAGAGTATACAAGCCTAGCCGCTCAATCCTCTCACCATATGACAGACCCGCTATCCCAGGAATTAACCTTGTGAACCTACGCTGCACTCCCTCAAAAGCAAGAATGTCCGCTTCTATCAATCCATCATTGAAAGCATCATCACCTCCTCAATCACAGTCTGGTACGGAAACACTGACAGTCACTCACTATACAGAATACAGCGCATTGTCTCCAAGGCCTCTAGGATCATCAACTCTCCCCTCCCCTCAATCCATTCCATTTACCTCCAACGTACCTCAAAACGGGCAACAAAGATCATCTCGGACCCCCATCCAGCAAACCACCTTTTACAGTCTCTCCCTTCAGGGAGGCGCCTTAGGTCACTTGCTACAAAATCCACCCGTTTTAAAAACAGTTTCTTCCCCTCAGCAATAAGAACACTTAATTCCCTCCAATAACTTAATAACTTTTTGACTTTGATGTATACAGTGTCTTGTCTATGGTTTTTGTCTGTTCTTTTGCACTATGAGATTTGTGATTTGTGATGTGCTTTATTATTATTGTTGTTAGTGTTAATGTGCTAAAGCAGTGTACCATCATGTACCGAACCCAATTACCACCAACCCTGGTCGTGTGGCAAATAAAGTTTCTATTCTATTCTATTCTATTCTAATTTGGAGATCAAGATTGCACAAAATACTCCAGGTGTGGTCTCACTGGGGCCCTGTACAACTGCAGAATGGTAATGGTGTTGTGTTGAGTTGCAGCGAGCGAGAGCGGTGGAGATATGTGGGGCAGCAAGAGCGGCAGGAGATGATAGACAGCGAGACATAGAGGAAGGGGGAGAGAGAGGGAGAGAGAATGAGAGAGAGAGAGAGAGAGAGAGAGAGAGAGAGAGAGAGAGAGAGAGAGAGAGAGAGAGAGAGAGAAAGAGAGAGTATCATGGAGCAGCGGCCAGAGGGGGGCGCTCACTTTCAGCGCGAGAGGGTGTGAGGTTTTTGTGTGTCTCCCCCGTCTCTCAGAGTCTCTGTGTAGATTCCAGGCGCAGAAATACTCGGCCGGTAAATCCGCCTTGAGGTCAGAGGACTTTAAGTAGAACACGTGGCTGCCCTGTCTCTCTGCCGTGAAACCAGCCGCCGAATTTGATGACTGCACGTTATTTTCTCCGAAAGAGTAGAACAGGTTCTGTGGCCCCTCTCCTCGGTATTGTTTATACCAGAACAACCTATCTGCAGTGTTGCTACTGCCCTCGATGGTACACTTCACCTCCACCTTCTGGCCCGGAGAACCGGACAGAGCGCCCGGAGTCTGATGGACAGTCGCTGAAGTTGCATCTGTGAAAGAGATTACGGTGGGGTGGGGTGGATAGATGTCATTCGACGAGGAGCGAAGGAGCAGGTGTGAAGCGGAAGGAGGTACTAAGAAAGAATCGAGGGATGGGATTGAAGATGGAGAAGCCGAGGTGGCAATATGAAGGTTCCTGTCAGATATATTCGGACACACAGGTAAATGGACCGATAAATATGGATAAATCGGCGCATAGAGGGATAAAGACATGAACAGATGGGTAGGGACCAGGCAGAAGGAT